>JAVJIF010011962.1:0-141389 GCA_038442645.1 Agave tequilana | reverse complement strand
GGACCATTTGTAGTGGAGTCGATCTACTCAAATGGAGCATACCTCCATACACCTCAGACGGTAATGCGCTCATGATGCCGATCACACGGCAGATTCTTAAAGAAGTACTATCCTTGATAGGATTCTTCCCCTGATCAGGTTAACGTTACTCCTCTGGCCAAAACTTCCAGATTCAGATGTTTGGAAGAGCACCAAGAAATCTTCTTTCTTCCTTCATTGGATCACATTACGGTCGGTCAGTGTCGAGCCGATCGAACGCTGGTTACATCATGATGCATGATGTAACATTGAAGAAGAAAAATAAAGTGTGAAACTTTGTTTTAGCCTTTTTACTCTTCTCTAGCTTATCTATGAACATCCGACGCCTCCGACGGCTAAGGAGAGAGGAAAATGTTGCTTTTAAGTCAGACATCAATCCTCGACAATCATCATGCTGAGGGAAATAGTATGGCTAGCCTAACTTAAACGGTAGTTGGTAAGGCAAATTAAATTTATTGATAGCTGAGGATTTGCTGAAAATCCTAGGGGACATGGTCTCGTCCTCCCCTCCAAGATCTCTTATCAAATCTCGTCCACGGAATAGTAGGACAACAAAATACATGTGTCCATTCTCTGATGAAATGATCAGAGACCTATCACGTTAATAGTAAATCTCTGACAAGCCATTTTCTCTCGATCTCCAGTGGAGTCAGTCAAGTTAACATAAACCTCTGACAACAAAGCCTACTCAAAGTCTCCTCTGTTATGTTAGTATTACACCTCTAACGGCGAACCTCTCATGACCCTAAAAAATCAATTTTTGTCACATTAAAAATTACACTTCTAACAATTCATTCTATTTTCCACCAAATCCCCTACCAATTTCCTCTCATGGAGTGGTAGGTCCACAAGCTCAATCACTGTTATGTTAACACTACACCTCTAACAGTGAAAGTTTTAATACTCCCTAGCGAGTACGAACTTTCACTTATCACTCTCTTACATGGAGTCGCAAGTCTTCAACCATTGTTAAGTTTAACATTATATCTCTGATATTCCAAATTTCTCTTGTCAATTCTCCTCAATAAAATGATAAGTCCTTAAAATTGCTCATATCGCAAATCAACTCTTCTCAGTAATATAAACCTCTGACAGTCACTTTCCTCAAGCTTCTATCAAAGTTGAGATGAGCGATGCTAAGTTTAACATTACACTTCTAACACCTAGTTCATTGTTAAGTTCAACAATACACCTATGTCAATGACTTTTCCTCAAGCTTTCATATCGAAGATGAGATGAGTGATCCTAAGTTTAACATTATACCTCTAGCATCCAATTCATTATTAAGTTCAATAATACACCTATGACAATGACTTCTCCTCAAACTTTCCGTATCGAAGTCGAGATGACCAATGTTAAGTTTAAAATCACACCTCTCGCATTATCTCTGCTGCCAAGTTTTATACTACACCTATGACAGTGAATTTTTGTTTCTCCAAATGAAACTGAAATTCTTATAGAGCTAAGTAATATCACACCTCTAACTCACATTCTTTTCAAGTTAATATCACATCTCTGACAAGATTTAATTCAACCCGTTAAGTTAATATCACACCTCTAACGATAATGATTCGTCTAGATCCCCAACGGGTCTAGTTTCACTTGTCATTCTCATTCATAAATTGGCAAGCTCATGAAAATTATTCCACTCATATCAAGTTAATATCACACCTTTGACAGTATTTTAAATTTCTTAAATGGAATTTTTCAACTTTGACTTGCTAATTTAAAATGCTACATTTCTAGCCAATCAAAAGGTAATCACTTCTATTTGTCTGATTCTCAATGCAAAAAAAAAGAAGAAGTCTAGACATATAAGAAGATAGAAAAAAGTGTCACTTTTATTGATATTTAAAAGCATGAAAGTAATACAAAACACTCTCTTATACAATAAGATTGAGTGTTATAACAAAGGAGACAAGAAGTCCCTCTTGCTCAGCGAAAGGTTGCACTCACTCCTCAAAGCAATTGAAGATACACAAGGCTCATCCCTCATCAGATCAACTTCCTCTCCTCTTGAAAACGATGGTGCTTCTCGAGGTCGAAATACAGAGGAGCATACGGACTCCACCCGACCAATTGGTGCGAAAGTCTTCACAAGGTCGTAATCCTTCGCTTAATGGGAAGCTCCACCACCATAAAGTCATCCAATGAGCATGATTTTTTCGTTGCTGTCACTTCTTTGAGTAAGATTGGTGAAGGGAGGATACGAGACTTTATTGGTGACGTCATCTTTCCGTGACCTCAAATGCGTCATACTCACTATGACCAAGAAGGATCCGAGACATTACTGGTGCATCATGTCCAATAAGATCTTGATGTGTATCAACAACCCCGCGGATCTTCCTCGCCCTTTAACAAAAGCTCTGACTTCCCAAGTTCTCGCCAATCGAACAAGCTGTCAATCCAAATATTCTCCCATGAACTCGGCAAAGACGCTAGAATCGGCACTATCGATATAGCCAAAACATGCAAGATACAAAAAACAAAGGGTTAAAATTCTGTAAAGACAGAAAATAGAAAGCCAATAGCACAAACGCGGGGCTGAAGTCATGAATTCTAGACGCGGATCTCACGGACGCAGGGTTAGGAAGTATAGATCCAAACACAGTCTGATATTAGACTCGCATCTGATAAGTAAGACGCGAGGCATATATCAAAGACGCAAGCGCGGACCTTAAAACATTCTAAAGTGACTTCAAAGACATAGAGTTCGCCACACTCGCGTCTGAGATGGAGAGTTTGTCAAACTCGCATCCAAAATCACAAAAGAGTAGACTTAAAATTTTCTAAGTCAAGAACCCCAAACGCGAGCTTATATAACAAATTTGCGTTTCCAATCTCCAATTGCAGAGTTCACCACACTCGTGTCTAAAGTACTAGAGACTTAGATTTTGAAGTCAACAAAGCCCCATTTCATCAAGTAACGCGAATGGCGCTTTTGCAGAGCATGGATGCATGAATATCAAAGAAAGAGATTTCAAGAAGGGATAAAGAGACGAAGTCTCTTCATGGTTGGTGATGGCAGAGCTCCATGAAATCAAGATTTATCATGGCAAAAGTCATTTTCTACCTGAAGAGAAGTTCTTTAGCTACATGAAGAAAAGTTCTCTAAAACTTGGACTTCATTCGCCAAGGCATGATCATGAAAGCACTTAAAGCAATGTTTTTTGAAATCACTTAACAGTGATAATTTTCGAAGAATATTGAAAGAAAGCATTTGAAGCTTTGAGTTCTTTTTTGTTCTTCAGAACACATGCCCTTGAAGGGAAGGAGAACAATCAAGACGGAGTTCTTCAGAGCATATTCCTGCGAAGGAAAACAGTCAAGATGAACTACTGTTAAGAGGCTATGCCTATTTATAGGCTCGCTAAATGGCCTGTAATTATGGCATAAAAATCAAAGCCATCAGCCTTAACTCCTACGCGAATATCAAATCCATTCTGGGTGAGACACGTGAATTTTTCCTGCGGAAAACCCCAAAGACACAAGTCCCCAACCGTCAACGCCGACTTAGTATTGAAAGATCTAATAAAATCCTCAAGTCGGATTGCGTGGGACGCTTTGAAGGCTACGTCCTGAAGTTCGCGTCTTGTCACAAGCCTTAAGGTCGTGTTTCCTTTATCAAATTGAAGAATGTAAGCCTGCATTTCTCTCAGCGAGCCAGAGCCACATCATCTCAATGAGCCAGAGCTGCATTCTCTCAGTGATCCAGAACCGCGTTCTCTCAGCGAGCTAGAGCCGTGTTTCTCTAAATAGTTCAGAGTCGCGTCTCCACTACAAAATGAGAGTTGCGTTTCATTCATAAACTTAGTGCTGCCTGAGTTTCTTTTTATCATTATGGTCGCGTCTCAACAAAATGACCAAGGACTGCATTTCCACAATAGTCAAGGATTGCGACTATAAAAGCTGAGTTCATCCATGCAGCAAAGAGTTCATCTGATTCTCAAATGCAAAAAAATAAAATAAAGACGAGACAAGAATTTGATAACTTTTATTATTTGAATTAAAAAATGATAAAAATAATACAACACTCTCTTCTTGACAAATGGAGTGTTATGAAAATGGAAAATACAAAAGGAGAAGAAGGTTGATAATCCTGCTCCGCCAAAGAATAGATTCGTTTCCGGAGGCGCTGCATCTTCTACTGGCGTGCCTTCTCAGCTTTCGCCCAAGCTTGAATTCACAACTCTTCCTCTGATAAGAATCTCTTCGTAGCCAGCTGTGCTTGAAGAGACTCCAGCTTGGAAGAATGGACAATAAGATCTTCTTGGACTAGCTTCTTGGCAGCTTCCAGCTCTTCCAGCCTTTCTCTGGCAGCAACAAGCTTCTGCTCGTTGACTTGAATCAAGGATTGCGCCTTGGCAATAGTCGCCCGAGCAGTAGTAATGATTTGCTCCGCATTCTTAGTGACGACCTCGAATTCCCTAGAATCGTCGATCAGTCTTTGGTAGCTGGCTTAGAAGTTGGGAGATGACGAGCCTCTTCAACCATCTGTTCCTCCATCTCTTTTCACTCGTGTTCTTGAGCGGCGAGGAGCTAACTCAGTGTCGACCGAGCCTCATCCATCGGACTAGCATTTTTCAGAGTCCTTAGTTAACTCAGGCATATCCCCAGTTGTTAAACCAGCGTCAAATAAGCCCTACCTTGCTCTGAGCTTCCAGTGTGACGGATGTTCTCGATCTGATTCTCAAGAAGCATCTGGGCAAACTCGAAGGAACTTCCTCTAGAAGGACCAATTCGATGCAGGACTTCATGGAGGCGAAGAATCATTGTACCATTTGATGCGCTAATTCTTTCATGATGTCTATAGCTGGAGATAACTCTGCTGGTGCACTCCCAGATCCCCTTTCTATGATAGTGCAGGTAGTGTCCACGGAGACGGGAGCCGACTCAACTTGTGCAGGGATAAGGCCAACAACAGGCTCTTTCGACGCTGAGGTCATGGCCAACACCTTCGGAAATGTTATTGTGGTAGTGTTCACAGAAACAGTGACAACAACAAACTCCACGGCACTAGTTCACCGCCGAAACCTAAACTGTGTTATCCTCTGCGCTGATGCTCGCCACGAGATCCTCTACTTGACCTACCCTGGTACTCTCTGCAATCATAACATCAATGTTAGTAATAACAACGAAAGCGAGAGCACATGACGCATCTTTGTTCTCTCACCAAGTTGAGGATCTGAAGACGATAAGTCTTTAGACAAGCCACTTGGGGATGAGGGTTCCCCGATCTCGGTGGTTACAACCTCACGAGGCATCCTGGTAGCCGAAACTTTAAGGCCCTTCTGCTGGGCCAGCTCGTAGATTGTCTCCTCAATGTGCGAAGAAGTTGTGACTTCGCTATAGGTAGCCACCCCTGTAGGAGAAATTCAAATGAAGTGTTAAAACATCTTCCCAACTTGATGGAGAAACAGTTAAGGAGGATTGAAGAAATACCCTCAGTGGTAGCAACCTCTCCTGACGGCGGACCATCGCAGGGACGTACACCTGCATCTCTTCCTCTAAAATATGTGAAAATTTGCTGGTATCAGGAAGAGTAGGTTAATCAACGAAGTCGACTTCTTCATCGGAATAATATTCGTGCTCCTCAACGACGAAGACGACAATTGGACCCTAGAAGTCTCAGTGATTGGGGCCTACCACTGAAAACTCTGGTGGTGGGGTTGGGTTGTACAACCCGAGAAGCAGGCATTAAAATGCTGGGAGAACCCGGCTGCGGTGTCTCCACCTCTTTCTCTTGAGCTGAGGAGGTTGCAGGCTGATCAGCTCCTTCGGTCACGGGAGGTTCGCCTGCAGGCTCTCCCTCCGTCAAAATCGCAGGCCCCTGCTGCGCAGACCTCGGGGGCGAAGAGTTGGGATTGCCTCCTCCTCTTCCTCTTCTTCTTCCCTCTCCTGCTCCTCAGCACCATGAGGGTTTACTTCAGGTATCCGAGCTGAAGCTCAGCTCATAGCCTTCTTCGGGCTGGGCTCGCCTTGAGAAGTAGAGGCTCAAGAACGCTTGGACACAACATGTCGAACCCTCCGAATGGGGTGTTCCTCTGTGGCTCCCACTACCGGCTCTGACATCGAAGCCACCCCTGTCCTGCTAGTCTCTCTCATGGCCTCCTTCTGCCTCCCTCTCAGCCTCTTGGTATTCGCCCATCCCTCGCATGTGGCTCTTGGAACCCAACTTGACCTTATACGAGGCCTTAATACTCTTAAAATAAGAAGTATTAATTCCAAAGTCGGGTACCTTGCTGGCAAGGAAATACCATGTATAGAAGCAGAGACTTGTATAGCAGTTAGGTGTCCTGTGAGGTACACTGAACACGACCCTTGTTCCCCAGCTACACTGTAGTAGCAGGACCGGGCGCCTTCAGATAGGTTGTCGCTGAAGTGAAGGCCAGTGTTGGGGTTGCCGACATACAGTTGATCATAGCCAAACTACCTAGAAAAATGACTCGGCATGTAGGGTTCGATCGTACACGAATCACCTTGCCGAAAATCAAATATCCGTGTCAGATGTTGATGAGGGGCCGGGTGACTCCAGACGGTAGCCGTGTGAAATCATCCGGTCCTGCAAGGTTGGCAAACTTATCCCCATAGGACGCACTAGAAATCTCAGGGAAGCATTGATCAAGTTGATAATTCGAGCTGCTTAGAATAGCTTTTCGAACATAGTACATATAGTACTGTGACCAGCTCGAATTCTCCACCCTCTGTACAAAATGAAGCCTTCTGAGGGTGACACCGTCGTCATCAGTGATGGACAGCGCATGATGTACCAGTTTATTAGGTACATGTATAGAAGCTCGACTCTGGGATTGGGAGTCTTCACTTCTGGCCTCCCCTCTGAGTCCACCACTTGCCTGCCTTAGGAATCCACAATAGCCTCCACTTGGCACAAGCTTTTGGTCAACACCCGTAAGCTACTTTGGATGCCTGCTACCATCGCTTGAAGGAGAGAGATTGTCTTCCCATGCGCTAGCAGGAATGCCAGGTACACCACATCGTCGACGATCACTTCATGCGACAGTGTTGATACCACACAAGGCTTCAACGACAACATGAGGAAGCCTGCCAATAGAGCCTGTCAGATATGGGGATCCGGACCTGATGGTAAAACTTTCAAAGACCGTATCAGGCTTGAAAGTATCCTCGTTCGACTCCGTCGTATACGAGCTTTTGGAGGCACTAATCCTCTCAGCAATCTCTTCATCAGTGCGAGGGGCCAGACTGGCCACTAGGTTAGACTTTTCATTTATGTCATTGAAAAGGTAGCTCGCAAGGACATCTATTTAACTCCTCTGTTCCTCCAGACGGCTATATAACCGCATATATAGAAGTGGTATAACACTTCCCAATAAGTTTCGTACACATGAGGATCCTCTTTCTTCAATAAGTGAAGCTCATCGGTAGTCGAGACATACTCTCCATATGGGGCATCTCCAATTACTAACCCCGGACCTCACATAACTCATGAAGAGCGAGCCCCATCTCTCCAACTGGGGTAAAAAATATGCTCGTCAGAGAATTATAATGCTCCAAGACACCGTAAAAGTGGTGGGAGCTCTGCGGAGGCCATACTGCACGGCTCTAACAGAATGGCATAATCTCACTTGCTTCAGCAAGTCCCCGAGCTCGGTGAGAACAAAGTCAACCATCCTGCCCCACCATGACTTGTCGGTAGAGTGGACCCACCCAAGCGTCAGTGAGAAAATAACCCCTCACCTTCAGAAATTGATTGATGAAGGTAGTGGCCAACTGAGGGGTTTCTTCTGTTGGATACTCAGTTCTGACCAATACGGGATACAACTGAATACATCTTTCTCGTGGCCAGCAGGGTAAGCTTCGTTTACACCCAATTTGCTGAGGGACAAGCTGGAGATAGACTTAGAAAGGTCTCACTCCCTTGCGCGGCGTACCGACGTGTGTTGAAGATAAGCTAATGGTTATATCCTCTCCATATTGGAAGGAAAAACCTTCTATCCACGATCTGATGGAGCCATTTGTAGTTCCCGTCATAAGGGGCAGCCTCAGCCTCTTCAATTAAGTCGCCAAAGAAGAAGTCAGGCTTCCTCAGTAAAGCACGGGAATCCGACTCGAACCGGCCATCAAAAATGATTTCTCGAAGGGTCAGCAACTGGCATACTGATCCGACTTTGTCGCTCCTTTGACTTCCCAGTAGTCACAGGAGCAATCCCCTGGAGAACGAAGATCAGGTTCGGATGAGCGCCATCTATGTGTCCAAGATGGCACTTCTTGAGCAGAAGATTGGAGGAATATCACACTACAAAGAGGACAACACACAGTCAGAAATCTAAAAGAAAATGACTAAGTATTTGAAGCTCAGACGCATAATTGAGTTTAGACGCTGAGATCAGCAAAACCCGCATATAAACTCAAACACGTGAGGCTTGAAGTCCGCGTTTTAAATTCCACATCATAGAAATTTCTCTAAGTGTTGGACTCAGACGCGAGACTCAGTGAAGCCCGTGTCCGACCTCAGAGACGCAAGGCTCACATGAACTCCGCGTCTAAACTTCCCCACTTAGAAAAATTTCCTAAATGTCAGGATCAAACGCAAGGCTCAACGAAGCCCATGTTCAACAAACAGATACAGACTCAAGTTGATGAAGTAAAGACGCGGAGATTGTCAAACCGTGTCTTGCCTACCAGTGCAAGAGCCGCGTCTGGATGTCAAAAACACGGGAGTGAGCCTCGCGTTGGCGGTTCAATTCAAGAGAGACTTAAGAGTTAAGATAACTCTTCAAGTCCCTTAATGGCGATTTTACCAGGTCAAATGGTTTTGTACCAGAAATGGGGGCCTCCTGCATGGAAGAAACGCTCATTTGGACCTCTGGAGCAATGGCGCTCGAGGATGCAACGCAGGTTTTGGTTTTGGGGCCATTTTAATCGAGAATTCTTTGTAAAAGAAGGAAGGAAGAAAAATCTTGAAGCTTTTCTTAAAGAGTTCTGAAAGTTCTAGACGCAAAACTCAGTGGAGAAGAAAAAGAGTCTACTGATGACTCTTGAAAGACTGATGTCTTTTATAGACACAGTAATCAACTGAGATACGCGGCACATATCTCGAGCCCAATCTCCGCCTGACGCATGGCAATGAGCCTCAAATGCGGACATCGCGTATTAAGAGAATGGCGTCTCTTCGAGCTCCGCCCGACGCGTGGCAATATCACTCAGAACATGAGTCTCGTGTTTAACAGAACTGCTTCTCTTTAAAGAAAGACCGCATCTCCACCTCAAAGTCTGCGTTACTTCAGCAAAGTGAAAGCTGCATTTCCACTTCAAAGACCGTGTCTTTCCAGTATTCTCTAGTTCGCGTCTTAGCAAAACAGGAAAGTCGCGTTTCTTCAACAATGAGAAGTCTGCAACCCCATCACGAAGCCTGCACCACTTTAACAAAGTGAGAGCTGCGTCTCCACTTCAATATCCGCGTCTCTCCTATGAATGAGACTCGCGTTTCTACTTCAGACGAGGTTCGCGTCTTTAAGACAACATGACCTCTGCGTCTACAAGACTTGCGTACAGTCTTTACTTCTACAATCAGTTCAACAGTACATGGCACAAACAGATGACTATTCTCTCTGGTTCAACAGTGCACCAACTACCAGCTCAGAGCACCAAGGAGGTCCGGATTGCGTATCCAGACACTCCCAGCGATCATTTCTGGTGGCTTCAAAAAGTTTAACAGTACACTCACGAAGGCCAAAATTCAGATAAGATCAGGCTCAAGATATCCTAGAAGATTTCCAGTCCAGTCTTGAGAGCTTGCTGAGCTTGCTGTCAGAAGAAAAATTCAAAGTGTTTCAAAACCCGTTCCAGTCAACTACGGAGTTTTAAAAATTTTAGAGGGGGTTCTGTAGACTGTCTAAAAATCACTGAGGATAAGTCACCAAAGAGCAGAGTCTATACTCCAGATGCGAGGCTAATTATAGCCATTTATGCAAAGTCAAAACGCAGGGCTCAAAATCAGTGTCCTAGTTTTAATGCAATGGCTAAAACGCAGGGCTCAAAGCCCGCGTCACCGCTTCATTACAGCGCCAAGACGCGTGGAGCGAAGTCCACATCTCTGTTTCACTGCATTAGTCAAAATGCAGTGTTCGAAGTCCGCATCTTCACTTCGCTGCATTGATCAAGACGCAGAGCTCGAAACCCACTACAGTGCCAAGACGTAAAGTTCGAAGCCCGTGTCTTGACATCACTGCAATCTCAAGACGTAGAGCCCGAAGCCCGCGTCTAGCAGAGTTCGAATCCTGCATCTAAAATGCGAGGTTCGAAGCCCGCGTTTCAATTGCAGAGAAACCTTGCGTCTTGGTTATAACTGCCCTCATTACTGGGCCAATTACTGCCACATATGAGGGGAGTTGAGAGAGTTTTCAGGGGACAGTTTTGCCCCTAAAACCTAGGGGTGCCATTCGGATTCAGATATCCGCATCCGAATCTGCATCCCATGCGAATTCGGTGCATTCTTTTTGCATCCGACGGATTCAAATCCGGATCCGATATTCTTATTCGGATTCGAATAGAGTTAATAATATCGGATCCGGATTCGGATATCCGCACTATTATTAGATCTATTATAACATTATATGTTATATAAATATATAATATAAATATATATAACTATATAACTATATTAGCCTTTAGGGTTTGAGAATTGACTCATTGAGAATCTGAGATCCATCTTTCTCTCTCTTTTTCTCTCCACTGACGAGCAGCAGGCAGCCACCCCCTTTCCTTCTTGATCTCCCTCGATCTCTTTCAATCTCGATCGCTTCTTAGTTCTCAGCCCTTGCACTCTCTTCTTCGACCACGGGCTCTCCCATCTGACGAGTCCGACCAAGCGCCTCCGCCCACAAGCTCTCTTCTTCCTCTCATCAATCCCTTCCTCAATCTGAACCACCAGAGCTCCGCTTCGAGCGGTCTTCAATCTCGATCTCTTCACACGAGCTCTCCACTCTAACGAGTCCAGTGAGTCTAACGAAAAACTCGATTTCAAATTCACTCTGTGAGTTCTTTCTCTAATTAATTATTGACAATTTGACTGAAATTTTATTCTGTGAATTTTATCTTTGTTATCTTGCGGTAAAGTGGTTACACTACAAATTTACAAGTTACAGCATAACTTAATATTTTCTGGATGAAATTTTATAATAAGGAAAGGGTATTTGTTGGGTGGCAATTAGATCTATGAATCTATGATTCGTTTCAGCTATTTTCTCTTATTATTCAAAAATTATTTATTTTATAAATATTTGAATAAATAGTTGAATTGTTTGTGTTTATAATAAAGTTTTATTTATAATTTACAGGATTTTGAAGTCAAAAGGTGGGATCTTTGAAGTTAAGTGGAACATGCAAAGATAAATCTCTGAGAAGGTATAATATATCTCATATGCATAAAAGTAAATGTAATTATTCTTTGAAATTCTTCAAATTTTTATATTTAATCTTCAATTTGAGGATATTTCAGCTCATGTCATGAATAGTGATTGGGTTTTTTTTTATGAATAGTGAATTATAATCATGTCGTCCGATTCCCCTTCAGCCTCGATTCAACAAGATGCAAATGTTATTGTCACCACTTCTGAATCTACTTTTAGTAGTATTGTTGTGAAAAAGAATAAGAAGTGTACCTCTGCAGTGTGAAATAATTTTACAAAATTTGATAAAGAAATAAAAACAGAAGTAGATGGAAAAGAGGTGATTACTATGATAAAAATGACTAAATGTAATCATTGTGATTTTGAAACTATAAGCCTATTTATGATTGGGATGACTCATTTGGGAACAGCCCAAGCAAAAGGTTAAGCAACTTTATCTTTTTTTTTGAGAGAAAATAAGCAGTTTTTTTCTTTAAACTTCTTTTTGAGCTTGATTTGTTAGTAGTTTTATATTCTAAGTGCTCATTAAAGTTACAAATGTGAAATTGTAATACAGATAGAAGCCTATACCATCAAGAATGTACCTTTAACTGATGTGTATTCTATTCGTAGGCATACCCCTCCGCTATGACAATACATAATCATTATCATGTCATCAGGTAATGTCCATTGTTTTCATTATCATCAGTATTTTTCTTTTGTTGGAAGTATTTGGAATAGATCCTTCTTGTATTGTTATTAACAATACATCATTTTATGAATGTTCCATGCATATAGTGCAGCTGGGACTGAGATTTCACTAATAAAGTATTTGTTTGGTTGGTGCCGTTTGCATATCTATGTGAACTTCTCTATTTATTTTACTATTCATGAATATCACACAAAAACCAATTTCTCAGTACTAATCTATTTGACCATCATGGTATTTCTTTTACATCATAATTGAAGTTGGAGAAATAAGAAGTAACTAAGAGTATTTGCAGCTATCAAGTCAATAATTAAACATAATATTGAAACATAAGAAAATAATCATTAAACTACACATGTGAGATGTTAAAATCATATATTATCAGTGTAATTAGAACTGCGACCATGGTAGCAGTCCTCAGAAAAAGACTACGACCTTGGTCGCAGTCCTGAGAAAAGACTGCGACCATGACAGCAATTCTCATAAAAACACTGCGACTTAATCACAGTCCTCATAAAAAACTGTGACCATGCTACTAGCACCCAAATTGTGATTAAAATTCAGCCACGTTACGCTCTCTCAGCTGGCGGCTGAGTTTCCGAATTGCTCCAATTGGGATTTTTGAGAGGTAACAAATTCTTGACTCTCAAATGAATCAAAGTTCTATAATATTAAAACATAAGAATAATTATTAAACTATACATGTGAGATGTTAAAATCATATATTTTCAGCGTAATTAGGACTGCAAACATGGTAGCAGTTTTCAGAAGCTTTCAGAAAAAGACTGCGACCTTGGTCGCAGTCCTTAGAAAAGACTGCAATCATGACAACAATTATCATACAAAACTCATTGGCAAGCTTAATAATGGTTCCTATTTTATAGGGATAGTTCTACTATACCTCTTTACTAGCAGCTATTTATTTGTTTATAGCTAATTATTGCACTTGTATTAAGATATACCATGTGATCATTCTTTGTCACAGTTAATGATGGAATTACTTTGTAATGATATAGAGTATCTAAAAGTCCTTGATGCCAAGGAGAAAATAAATGAAGTACTTGTATACCGACTTTCATGAGTATTCAACAAACATACTATCAGTATCCGCATCCAATCCGCTAACATCTGATCCGTATCCGATATCCGATTTTGGCATATACAGATATCATTTTTTCATACCTGATAATATCCGTATCCGTATCCGTATCCAAAAGTTGGGTGCGGATATGGATGTGGTAAATAGAATATCCGATCCATATCCGATCCGATGGCATCCCTACAAAAACCCTATAAATAGCCTAGTGTGCTACTGAATAGGGGTCAGAAGTTTTGGTCGAAGATTGGAGAGCGAATTTTTGGTTGGATTCTCTTAGTCTGAGGAATACTAAAGAAAGAGTTCAACTCTTCAAACAACTTGCTGAGTACAAGTCTGTTTTTACCTCAAGTCTCTTTGAGATTTCATTGGACAGGAGTTGTGCTACTCCGTCCATAGTCCGAAGAGAAGATTCTCAGAAGATAGTGACGTTCACCCCGATTAACGGAAAACGAGATTCACTTTTCACCGCTACATCAAGAACCCAGCATTAAACAAAGAGAATATTTGAACTTGAATATCTTCTCTCTTGTAATCGAAATTTTTGACTGTTGTAATCTGTCACTGATTCAAGAAAATTTTATTACTATTCTCCAAATTTTTCTGAAATAAACACAAGGTTCTCTCACTTGCATTATCCACATCAAGTATCCGACGTTGTACATAATTCGGTCAAATAATAGTCTTCTTTTGGCCAGCTATTGTCCGTATGAACTATATACGCAATTAATTAAGTTTTTTTATAAATTCTTTAACTTGAACATGTATATATTTTTATCTGTGTATTAACAAACTGTATTGAACAGCAATATTCATCATGTTAGAACAATATAAGCAATATAATAAATATTGATGAAGAGAAAAACATGCAAAAATATATATAATCATGATAAATATATACTTCAATGTCTACTTTATGTAAGCTAACTACTGTTTTATCGTGTCTAATGTCAGTAATACTGTAGTGCTCATCAAGAATTTCGAAATGGCTATTTATACGCCCAAGACAGAAGTCGGATGAGCCCGCAACGGCTAATTGAAATTTCTATTAGTAAAACGGGTCTGCAGTGCTTATCGGGTGTGAATCAGACCCGACTCATAATGATTAAGTTGTGCGTTTCCTTAATGGGTCGGGTTTAATAAACTAAATAAAACCCGATTATCTTAATGTGAGATTAATTGGGATTAAGTTTCTTTACTTGATTAGAATTCTATTACAAAATTTCCTTAATAGATTGGAATTCTATCTCAACCCTAAAACCCAAATCAATCTCAACAATTTCAAAAATTTTCATTTGATGTTGATTAGGATTAGAGTTCTTTATTGGATCTAGGTCCTAGTTCCAACCCTAATCAAACTTAATAACCTCAAATTAGAAAAAAATCAAAAAACCCAACTCAAAAAATATATAAATTTTTCCGTACCAGATCATGAAAGAGTACTAATCAAACATTTGATTATTAATCATAATCCAAAGTGAAGCTGTTGTCCTCCGGTCTAGGGGTGGCAATTGGGTCGGGTCGGGTCGACCCGACCCGATTACTGCTCGACCCATATAATAATCGGGTCGGGTCGACCCGACCTGATTATTATACGGGTCAAAAATTCAGACCCAGACCTGACCCATTCTTAGTCGGGTCGACCCGACCCGACCCATTTGACCCAATTATTAAATTTTAAATACAATTTCTTTACACTTTATTACTAAATTATTCGGTGGTATAGTTGGTCATTACACTAAACTCCACACACTAGAGGGCACGGGTTCAAAACTAGTCTTACGCATATTTTTTGACAATTTGATTTAGGCGTAGGGGAGGAGGCGAGGGCGGCAGAGGAGGAGATCAAAGGGAGGAGGCCGAGGAGGAGAGAGAATAATCGGGTCTGGCGGGTTCAGGTCGACCCGACCCATTTAATAATCGGGTTAGATGGGTCGACCCAATTACGACCCAAACCCGATTAGCCCAAACCCAGACCCGCTAACTTCGGGTCGGGTTGGGTCGGGTCTGGCGGGTTGCGACCCGTCTGCCACCCCTACTCCGGTCTTGAGAAAAGACATTTTTTTCCCTCGACTTACTCACACCTGGGCCTGCATGCGCACGTGCGGCCAGCCAAGGAACTGACCGCACGCGGGCGGCCTGCATGCAAGCATTGAGTTTTTTTTTTCTAATTTTTGTTTTAGCTTAAATAACAGAATTAAATAATAATAATAATAATACACAAAATAATTCAGAAAATATTTATAAAATTCTATATAATGATCTCAATTTAATTCAATTATTTGAAACACATAAAATAATTCTTTATTGAATTAAATAAAGAGATCCATAATTTTAATAGATCGAGATCAAAAAAAATTTTATTATATCCCGATGATCCGATAAAGAGGAGACTCTGATACCAATTATTAGATCTAATAATTATTACTTGCAAGATTCATGCATAAACTAAAAGGCTTTTTATCAAGATCAAAGGAAAGAAGGGTTTAGGCATGTCTGATTCCATTACGAAAGAAATGTTGAAGGTTGCACGATCTCGAGGACGCCGGAGTTGAGGGAAGGGATTCTTCTCTCCAGTCACCAAGTTCTCTTCTTATTTCTTAGAGGAGATGAGAGGCCTCTAAGAGAGATTATGTCATAATAGTTGGTGGTGGAGAGAGAATCCTATCCATGATATATAGCATCAAGGAATTCTAGTTCAACTCATCATAGACTAAACTCTTGATTGATAACACGAGTTCCACACGTGTAGATAAGTGTCACATCTTAATTTAAATATACTCATGACTAGTGTAATTGAAACGTGCTTGGACCTAAGCCATTAGGCGTGATCAATTCTTTATTGGGTCCAACAACATAGGATTATAGAAACGGATGTAAAAATTCAATTAAACTTGTAGGAACCTAAATTAATTTAGACTCTAATTCAAATAAGCCTAACAATGACTCATGTTAACAACAACTTATCCTCTCTTCTCAAATTTGATTGCAAGACTTTTTATTCAGATTTCAGCCATGAACAGACATTTCTATGGATCTGAATCTAGTTTTTTTCCCCTTTCAAAACCATCAAAAGCTCAGTTGCATATAGTTTCTTAATTCTAAGCTGAATATGAATATGCAAGTTGCCATTTGAGTGAATCAAACGATCGTGACTGAATTCTCCAGTTCCAAAATAACTGACAATATTCTTAGTCTCTGCACAATATGGGCTCCTTGTTTTACTCACTGAGCACAGCTCTCGAAGAGGAGCCAATGATTGAATATGGGCTTAAATAAATCTACGAATTAATTAATTAATTAATTATAAGAAGGAAAAAAAAGAAAAAATTTAGTTCCTGTCGTGGTTCTGATGTGGCCATGTGATCGTTCATTGAATCATCCAAAAACTTCTGTGTTCGTGTGGTTCTGATAAAGTTCTCTATGCGCCTGACATATACTTTTTTTTTGGTTTTATTTATGTATCTATACTTTGATTTTGTTAAGCTCTTTTTAATGAAACACTGAGAGTATTATCTTCACCGATTTACCTTAAAAAAATAGTTAAGTTCTTTATGCACTAAGTTTTTGTTGAAAACCTGAGATATATCTGATGCTTTGCATGGATCTTTTGGATAAATCTCATGTACTACGAAACTTTCCACAACTCGGACAACAGAGATGCTGATTCTTGAACGAGACATCCAATCGGAGTTCTTTTGCCACACTGTTATGTTTACAATAGTTGAATGAACCAACTCGAAGGCAATTGAATAGGAATAAGATTATCTAAGATTGGCATTATTGGCATTATTCTATCAGCAAAGTACCAAGTAAATGAAGCGAAACTACTTGTATCCATCACTTGCCAGGAAATAATTTTCTTTCTAAAGCTATGTCATATGCAAGCAATTATGAATGATCACACATTTCTTCAGGCCCGAGTCACATTCCCTAGCCTTGAACTAAGCGAAAATTAAAATTAGACCATGATCTATTTCAGTCTGTTTCCAAGTTTTTTCAGTATTGAATTTATTGTACAGATTTTTCACCTCGTTTTAGTGATATTTATCTTACAAATTTCTCTTAGGGGCAAAAAAAAAACAAAAGAAATAATAAAACAAAGATATTCATCTTATAAAAAGGGGCTATTGATGAGAAAGCCATTTAGTTCTCCACATGAAACATCAGTTTAGATATCTGAATACATCCAGTTGAGCCTTCCTCAATGATGCGGCCACATAAAAGGAGATTTCTGCGTTAGTTTGTACAGTGCTCACAGAAAGCAAAGCACAGTACAGAACTTTTGCCTGAAAGAGAACAAAATCTACAAAGATCTCTTGCGTGTGTTTAGAAGAGAAATTGAAAGATTTTGAGAGAAACATCAAAAATCTTGACGAAATCTAATCTTCAGCTTGTCTTATCTACACTGATTTCTTATTTGGATCTGCTGCCTTAATTTGTACATTCTTCTGTTTTGTTATCAACTTACGAAGATGCCATTGTTTCCTTTTGTTTTCCTTTCTTCTTGCGGTGAAAAATTTTCTGAGGGCTGAGAATTTCTCAGGTGCATCAAAATTGTAGAAAATGATCAATAATCACAGTAAATGCATAAAATTTTACGTGAAAACTCGAAAGAGAAAAATCACAGGAGAGAGGGAGATTTTACTTTAATCTGAGAGAATTACAAGAAGAGATCAGTGACTTTGTGAATACAGATGCGTTAAGATTTTTGTGATCCAACCTCTCTTTCATTGGAGAGGGTGAAGTATTTATAGATGAGAGGATAACCCTGGATAACTGTTTAATCTGGATGGTTGGTCACAATCGTAACAACTCGATCTGTTGATTGTAACCACTTGATTTGTTGATTGTAACCGCTTGATCTGTTGGCCAGAGATAAGGTATGTTGGCCGCAGATAAAGTCTGTTCAATCATGCAGTAAATAGCCTTCCGGAGCGCTATAAATAGCGCTCCAGAGGTTCATTCTCAGACACACCGAAAAAACAGAAAGATCTCTCTCTCTTTCTCTCTCTAAAGTTCTGAATTAAGTTCTGAACTGGGCTTCAGCGTGAAAGCGACTTCCAGCCTAAAGTGGGAATCCGCGACTTCCAGCGTGAAGTGAGAATTCGAAGCGACTTCCTAAAAGGAGATTCTGCCAAATTGTTCTGAAAGAGGAATCAGAAAATTCAACAGATTCTTTTATAAGAATTGTTGTCTGAATCTGGTACTTCTGAAGAAATAATATTCTTCAACCTTCCTTCGTCCTCAACAGTGGGTGCTCCTCCAGAGAGTAAAGGCAAATATTCGTTTGAAATTTGTTCTTGTACCGCTGCTTCAAAGATCCTGTGAAGGTACTGGTTGATTACGGTTCGACCATACGGTGATTTGGTAGTGCTATCCAAATACCGTGAAAGAGTGTTGTATCTTGGGAGACCAGCGTCCATTATCCCGTTAGCACCGGTGCGGGGGACGTAATTGTCTTAAGGAGATTCGCTTTAAGCGTACCTCACTCTAAATACTGTATAAGTGGATTAAGTCCTTTATACAGGGGATATACTTTACAGTATATCGAGACTGACTTAGATTCAGTCTAATTGGTGCTTTAACCAAGGAAGGAAATTAAAAGGTGGTTCTTAAATTAAGGAACGTTCTATTGAACGGAAAACCTCCCACCTGATATTTGCCGACCTGGCCAATTAGATTGTTGATATCTCAGTGATCTTGATTAGTTGTTAGATTGATTCTTATTAAGCAGAATACCCAACAGATAAAACGGGCCATAGGTTTTCTCTTAATAATGAAAGAGGTCCTAGGTTCGAAAAGGAATATGATTGTGATAAATCGACAATTACATAAATACTAACTAATATAAGTATTCCAATCATTTATCTCGATAATAAATACCTCTACGCATAGTATACTAACAATTTTTTTAGGGAAGCAAAAGTATAAGACTACAGGGTTATGGGAGAGTTAAAGGTAATATATTTATATTATAACATACTCCCGCTTGTTGAACGTTTTCATAGGTTAATGTTCCTGATTTTTTGAAATTTGAACTTTTTTCCCGCCTAGTGAGAATTGAAACTCAGTTTCTCTAATACCACTATATTATAAAGTCTCTGTCACTGTCAAAACTTTAAAGTTTTATGAGAGTTGAGGATAATATTTTATAGACTAAATTTTTTAATACTACCGTTAGCTATCATGTTATTTCCTGAAAAACTCTAAACTATCAAATTCTCAAAATACTACGACAAACTATTCCTTGAATTCTCAAGGAGCTATCTTCCGTCGGTCAGTCATTCCAACAGCTATTACTTGACTACCACATATCTATTTTATGACTTAATTGCTCCTAGTCTAACACGTGTAAGACGTGTTTTATCACTTTTCTAATTATAATTAGATTGTAAGGGTAAAGGTGTTAAGGTTTTTTCGCTAATGCCATTCATTAACACCATTTAGGACAAAGTGGGAAAAATATAATTTGTGATAGTATTTTGATAATTTAATACTTTAGGATGTATTTTGAGAATACCACGATAGTTTATGATAGTATTTAACATTTTATCCTATTTTTCTATTCTAATGTAAAGAAAATGAAAAAGAAAATAATTCAGCATTACATCAGAAGACCATAAATTTCATCAATTTTTCCTACACCTACTAATTAAGATCCAGTGGATTTATGGTTACCAACTGTAGTAAGAATTAAAGTTAATGTTTTTATATTCTAAGAAAAACTTACATTCAGTTGCCTGGTAGTACAATAAAAGATACAGGGATAACAAGATAAACCACTTATAAGCAAGGCTAATAATTTTTATCTATCTCGAATGTACATGATTCAAGACATACAATAACAATCATGAAGATGATCAGTCATACAACTGTTAGAAATTTGCGTCGAACAAATAGTCCCACATCGGCTAGACACCGTTAAACTTGAAAAAGATCTCTTCCCTTCTTCTCTTCATTTTCGCTTCTCTTCATCTTCTTCTTTCTCTTTCAAAAAAACAAACAGGCCCTATATTGATTTGGTGATTCTTTATATTGAACTGTGGTTTGTTCTTATTTAGTAACATCTCAACGCTTCATTGTTAGATTTCATGACATTCTCTTCTACATAATATTTATAACAGAAAGTCATTCAATCCGATCATAGAAAGATAAGAATATAATATAATTATTGATTAGATTCAACAAGTATAATTGGAAATTATATAATCTTTAGAATCCTTTTCAAAAAACGAGAGGGTTATTTGGGATTTGTTTACGGTGGTAGCTTTCTAGGGGAATTTGTGAGAGAGAAATAATAGAATATTTAATAATAAAGTTAGATCATGCGTCCATTTCTTTTATGTATGTTTTTACTTTTATTCTGCATCGAGGAGCATTCAACATGTTCAGACTGGTGGGGTCTCTGACAGTCAGTCGAAAGAGATGAGGGAGAGGGGTGGCGATAGTGACACAGACGACCCGAGAACTGAGGTCACAAGGACCGCCGACATTTGCTTTGCATGTTGACCGTCAATGCAGGACTTGATTTTAAAGTCAACCTGTATTTTTGTCTCAGGGAGGGTCCATGTTCTTCCTTCTGTTAGCTCTTTCTTTTGAATTTATATGTAGCATTATACGTCCTCCTGCACCTGCGTGTGCTCTTTTCAGCTTGGGAGATTTATGTTATTTATATATCTTTTGTATTTTGCAAGGTGTTTTCATTAAAATCTTATTAATAGAACGCGGGGGACAATTCTGGCTAACCGTGTACTAAAAAAAAAACTTTTAACATATTAGAAAAATACTTTGCCTGGCTAGCTCAGGCAAATTCACTTTCATATCATTTGGTTCCTCTCATCTCCTCATGTGACATATAGGGATTCCCTTTCTAAATCTTAACGGCTAATTATTTGGGGAATAGTTGTTTCGATTTGAATACAAGTAATATATCCATGTATAAAACTTATTTTAAAAAAAATTTACTCTCATGAAAACTTGACACAATGATGATATACTCTTCAAAACAGTGTTGGCTCGTGTGCAAGAGGAAATTTAGAGAATCTTCAATAAAATCTACAATACGATAAATCCCTTGTCTTTATCTTGAAAAAGAGAAGACCAAGATACATGTCACTGAACTAAAGATACAAAAGGATGTTTCTTAGCTCCTTCCTCATGAATTCTCTTGTCCCCACATATATGGTCCTCAAACCTTAGACAAAACAAGAGACAAAAGCCTTTGTGGAATACTGGAATTATAAGAAGAAGAGTAGAAAACCACTCCATTTACTCATATCGAACTTTTTTCGTTGAGTTTTTGGTATGCAATGACTAAGGTGGTCACTTGCCCAAATGATCCAAATCAAGAAGACCTCATCCCTTCAGCTCAAATTTGGATCTTTCCATCTGTTTTTTCTATTTCTTTTTCTTTTGATTGGCTACATATTCTGAGTGAGTTTTTAGCAGATTCGGATCTTTCCATCTGTTTAGTGCACGGTCCAAGTCAATATCTTAACCGTCTGCTACCTTTTGCACAATTATAATTCATTTTAAATGTAGAATAATTATGAGTATAGCGCACGAAAAGTATAGTGTTAATTACAGACAGATCCTATCACAAACGTCTAAAACATAGTTCGGTTCAGAAAACTGAATTGGTAACACAAGTTGTCATGAATTAGATTAATGCAGGTTTGCTCCACTTTCAAAGTTTGCAGTGAACACATTAAATAAATCTATGAACTAATTAATCACAAGGGAAAAATAAAAAAATTTAGTTCCTGTCGTGGTCCTGATGTGGCCTGTGATTGTTTATCGAATCATCCCAAACATTTTGGTGGTGGTTGTGTTTGTGTCTGCAGTTGACTCATATGCTTCTAATATGAATCCTCAGTGTATAGATATAGCACTTGATTCATGTATATAGAAGAGAGCAAAACATCTCTTTGACATAGAGAATAAAAGACTCTTTAAGTTCTTTGTGCATTTGATTTGTTAAGTAGCCAATATTGATTTGATGACATGTCATTATGAGTTCTTAAATGCAAGAGATGAATGAAAATCTAATATTTTAGATGACAGTTGGTATCTAATGTTGGGTATTCATGTGAGAATATAGTCCCACGTTGAAAAGTTACTAGAAAAGTGATGAATTTAACTTATCAATTTAAGTTTTTGGGTCAAATTGATTCTCAGTCTCTATTTAAAACCCGTCATGTTTTCCCATAGAGGTCTGCGTAACTCCCCCACACCTATAGAATCCAAAAATTCCAAATTCATGTTGACGTTATGATATTCGATTCCTTTGTCACATTGTTACAATTCGTGTAATTGAGTGGACAAACTCTTTTTATTTTTGACTGTAGCCACTCAGTGCTGTAGCCACTCAAAGAGAAGACTGTAAGCCCTATTTGGATCCATAAGTTAAGGGGGAGTGAAGGACTAACTCCCCCTTAACTCCTCTAAACACTCGATTTAACACCTCAAGTTGAATCCACCTTTTAACTCCAAACAAAGCACAAGATCTAATCTTGCAAAACCACCAAAGCAACCGAAAAAGAAAAACGTATCCAAACACGGTATGATGCCATGGACATGTTCTTATATGTTGCTTTGAAGACAAGATTTTATGGCAAATTAAGTATAGATGAGGTATATAGTGTTAGATATGCGGCTTATAACTCTGTTTTTTGAGGCACATAACTTTGGCTGAAAGAGAATAAAATTGAAAGATCTAGCTGTGTTTGCATATCTCCAGCTCTCGTGTTTGAGGAATTGTAAGCTTTTGGAGAGATAATCACAAATGAAAACAATACATCTTCACCTTGTATTTAGATCATCGATAACGGGAGATAATGTGGGTTTCATCAATTTCTTAAAACTTACCGAGATCTTAATGGACTCCTTGTAGTAGGTATTTGATAATTTTGTATTACAAAGAAGCACAATGCAAAAGAAATCTAAATAGATGAAGATCACAAAGAAGATACACCACCAAATTATCTACAAGGGATCTCATATTATTTACACAGGAAAGTACTGTACCAGAACAAAGGAGAAATTTCACAATAACTACATTACACAGTTCACACATCTGAAAGGGCACTGGATGGAACAAGTGATAATTTTACAAAATAGTAAAATTTGTTATTACATCAATGGGTAGAAGAGATTATCCTACAACAGCTTCTCCCCGGCTTCTGAGTCCTTTACACATCGAATTTCAGGCTTGCCAATTTCCTTGGGCTCGTATGAATCAGATTCAAGCAGAAGAAATAAACAGTTCTCCAAGAGAATTAACTTTCCGGTCAGCTTTGCATACATGAAGGGCTGCACAGATATCGGTTGTCTCAAAAAATTCCCTGCGCTGGCTAGAATTATCGGGCCATACTCGAAGACCAACTTCTTGCACTGTAAGAATTATAAATGGAGTTAGTCGAAGAGAAGACTCGCACTAGAGTCTGAACTCTGCTTGTGAAATGAATAAAAGGAACTTGTGCAAAATGAGAAGAATGGAACATTGCATACATATCCAGACTAAAGGTAAATTGCAATAATGAGCTGAAAGTCCTGGGACTACCCACTACACAATTGAAAAGTTGGAGATCACCAAGTAACAATAGTTTGAAAGCATCTCCAGGTTCTAGGTGTAAATAAAAGTTCCCTCGATGCAAAAACTACTCTTTGGCTTTTAAAACAATGCAAGTTTAAAGAATAACACAGGTGGCTACTGAAAAGCTCACCTCCTGCACGAAGTTATCCACCTTGTTGCATCCTTTAAGAAGTGTCTGAATTATTTCGAGCTGAGAAATTTCCATATAGAAAAACCCTTGTCAGCTTAGAAGCAATGTACTCACGAGTGCAAAAACAAACCTATCATAATTTGCAAAATAGGTCCAGTCCAGATTTGCACATGTTGTGGTAAGTGACAAGGCAACAAAAATAAGAAGCTCGCAACAAAATACTGCATAGGCTATTCGTTCTGTAAAAATGTAAAAGTACAAGATAAATCCAGACCAGAAATCTAGTTGAGAAAAGTAAGAGTTAATTTTAAAAGCCTAAGAAGATAGAAGTTATTGTCATCAGGGATCAGAGCACATCTTATAACAGCATGATAAATTGAAAATAGTATATAATACCTCCCATATAAGGGACAAAAATCCTTTAAACATGTTGGCAGCTTTATTGAACTTACGACCTCTCCTATCACAAACAACTGCCTTCACAAAAACTCCAAAACTTGTCTCTCATAAAAATTATAAAAAAAAAATTTATTTTCCTCGAAAAAAATATATATTTTGGTTACTACATGAAGTTGTAATCTCCGCCATCACAATCAGGGGCAACTGACTGCTCAAGTTCCTCTTACCATTCCTAACACATTTTGGACAAGTTGGTTAGCTGATGGTTGAGGGAAGAAAACAGGAGGCTGCATGTCTCTCTTACTGTGGTGCAGGGTTCATTGTTTTTCTTCTTTTCCCCTTTTTTTGTTTTATTTCGTTTTTGAAAAATAAGGTGGATAACTCCCACTGGCCCCATAATCCGGATTAGAATTCCTGTTAACATCTTGACCGCTTGGCCTGGACCTCTGTCTTCCCCCATAACAAGCAAGGAGCACTACCAACTTTAAAAGTTCCTGTTGTGTATGTATACAGTAAGCTATTGGGCAGAGAGAAGAGGAACAAAAAAAATAAGGCTATAAGCAAATTATATGTTCAACTATCCGGGTTTGAAATTCAAGTCCACTAGTTACGAAGGTAACTTTGACACGCTTTCTGAGTTCCCATGCAAGAACTAATTATAAAATTGCGAAGCATGAAAAAGAATAGAAAAATCTACCTGCATATCAGGATCTTCTAGTTTGGTAACAACTTCTGCAACAAGACCATGGCAGACTTTGCAGAGATCATCATGCTTCTGTAGATGAACTGATAGCACCTCCTCACAAGGTTCAACGTTTCACAGAAAGGCTCTGGTTGTATCTTAGCGATCTCCTTGAATAAAAGAGATGCATAATAGTCTACCAATGAATCACACTGCCATAACAGTGTAATAAAAAGTGTTTAGTAAGAAACTGCATAACTTAAGCAAACATATTGAACTTCCAATAAAGTAGCTTTATCCATGTATTAAAAATAATGAATAAAAGGGTACCTTTGGTTTGAAAGCATGCAAGAAGGAGCATGCTCGATGAAGGGTGGTAATAATCTCAGACTGTGTCTCAGTTTCACTTAAAAATTGTAGAACCTTGGTGGTATATTCTTGACAAACTGTGCACAATTCTTCATTTCTTGCAAGCGCTTTAGAATCTTCAATTTTACTTGGTACCTGGAGGTCCACCAATGTATCTGGAAATATGAAGATTGGCAATCAGCTTTAGTAGCAAATTCTCTTTGATGGCGAAGTCATTCGGAACTGCATTATAAGAAGGATGAACGGAATGTTTGGCAGAGGTGAAACTCCAAGGTAATAAAACAGATACTGCTTCTCTTGAAAGAACAATGCGCTCCGCTAAGGTAACACGACAAACTTTGACAAGAGATATATGCAGTACCACCCTGTAGTTGCAGTGTTCTCCATTTGATATCTTCCAAAATTCTAAGTATTTATCATTCATCACACAAAGGTTCATTTGAAATTAGGAAATTCAACTCAATGTTCTACATCATGTATATCAGCATCATCGTGAGGACTAGTCTATCTTTCACCTTTTCGCATACCATGATAATCGTGATCCATATCTCTGGACCTACATTAAGTTAACTAGACAAACCTGCTAGCATTGTAACATGGTTACAGCACATTTTCTCAGTAAATTGATCTCTTAGAAGGTCACTTTAAACACATACATTATGCCATGCTAGATAGACAATTGCAGAAAACGATGTCCTCCAATATCCTATTACAATATCTTTTTGTGGCCAACAAGAAACCCCAAGGGTCTGAAAGATCGGTAGCAGATGCTTCTGTATGAAAATAACTAGGCCTTCATAAGTCATATCTCAGATTTAGTAACCTGATAACTAGCTCTTATGAGTAAAGAATCTCCATACATCTCCCATTATGAAGCTGACGTCAGAAAGTAATTGCTTTGTTGCATCTCCCAGCAAACTTCTAGATTCACTAACACTTAAATCATATTAGAAAACCACAGTGATTCTTGCAAAAATCAGAAGAATCAACCTCACTGTACCAACCGCACAATTTGGTAGGCTAAAGATGGTGTTATTTAACAAAGTATTCAAACAACTTATAAGTATTCAATTTCATTCTGAAACAGCAGCAGTTACTTGAACACTTATAGTTTCAGAATTAACCAGAATATATCCACCGAGACACCCAAGCTAATAACCCAAGCAGTGCACAGTGCAGAGTTAAAGCATAATCGTATTATTAATTTACACTTGTCCAATATGAAGAACATCAATACACATTAATTACATCAAGAAAAAAATAAATAAAAGTATAACGTATGTTAATATCATTTAGAAGTTCTGTTAGAGCAGGACACCTTTCAATAGCAAGTTTCTGGGATACTCGTGTATTACTTCATAAATTAGGGTGCGAAATAAGATGCATGTGAAATTCAGAAAATAGAATCAGAAAATCGTGGGATAAGTTTTCGGCTTTAATAAATAAAGAAAGAGATCATCTTAAATTTGAGATGTTAGCCTTGAGCAGCCTTGAGGAGCCTTGAGGAGCGCAACAGGAGTTTTATGTGACTGTAACATTCCGTTATGGCTGAAGTGAAAGTTTTATCGGACTGCTATTAGGCCAGCTTTATTATATGGCACAGAATGTTGCGCTATAAAGAGACATCATGCCCAGAAGATGAGTGAAGTAGAGATGCGCATGATTTGTTGCATGTGTGGTAACACGAGGGGAGATAAGGTGAGAAATGAAGATATTCGTACTAAGATAGGTGTAGCCTCTATAGAAGAGAAGATGAGAGAAAACCGCCTACGATGGTTTGGCTATGTGCGACGTAGACCTACAGAAGCGCCAGTCCGGCGAGTAGAGCATATCAATTTAAGACAAATTAAAAGAGCACATGGGAGACCGAAGAAAACATGGATGGAGGTAATACGACATAATATAGAGGCTAAAAGTCTTAGTGAAGGCATATTGCTTGATAGGAATGAGTGGAGAAAGCTGAACCATGTGCCTGATCCGGTGTAATCTCTCTTGATTCATGTAGCCTACCCCAAATACTTAGGACAAATGGCTTAGTTGTTGTTGTAGCCTTGAGTAGTCTAGACATGCATGGTAACACAAGACATCATGACCATGTTCCTGAAGAAAAACATGCATTTTATGAACCATGAAGCTATAGTATTAGGTAAATCATCTTTTTTTATGCATCATATGACATATTCAAAGGCTATAATATCGAGTTAACCCTCATAAATATTGCATGTTAATTCAGTATTTTTAGTCCATTGAAAACCTCTCTGATCTGATTTAAAAGATTGGATCAAATGTTTCCCCTAACTAACAACACCCCTAATGTAAACCTTTCTGATCAGTATTAACAGATTGTTTCATATGCCCCTTAGAGCATTGTTTTAAATATTGACCGATATACTGGTATTTCAGCGGAGATACCGGTATTTTATCAAAACGATATGATAAGTGCAAAAATTTACTGGATATATTGCTACGTGGCCGAAATATCAGCAGATATCCGAGATGAAATATCTGATATATCGGCCGATATAGTTATTTATTTGGATAATTATTATTATTTTTTGCTTGAAAGATCATTTTATTTTATTCTATGTTCATTGTGGTATTTCAATGATGTTTTTATATGATGTTTGAATAATAACTTATTTCTTTTAATAATGTCTTATATGTATTGACTATTGCTATATCAACCGGTATTTAGTACCATATCGCGATATATCACCCGACATTCGGTATCCGGTATATAATTTTGCCGACCGGTATATCGCCGATATCCGATATTTAAAACACTGCCTTAGAGCCAACAAAATAACATGGGATGGGGATCAAGCCTGAAAAGAGAGAACATCATATAATTGTAATAAACATATCAAGGTTTAACATCTCCTTTATCAGTTTCAGGTATCGCCCGATGGTTGATAGTATTGGTACTGGCTGTTAATAACTGATTTTATAGGATTCATAACGTCTCAGGTACCTCAAACCGCCAATTTTACAGGGTTAATATCGTTTCAAGTCCATCAAACCGATATGATATTGCGGATATATATTGGAACTCGGCCAATGGCAAACCTTGAAGCAAATCAATAAATAATAAGGAACACGGATGTCAAAATTGAAATACCTCAAGTGAATATAGCATGTAATCACAATCGCTACTGAGGTGCAGCCCTTTGATGCACATTGCACAAATTAACATATTGAAGAATAAAAGAGAAGCTTAGCTGTTTACAGAAATTATATTAAACATTGAGGATTGAGCATCTTGTACTATCAAGTGAGATATAGAAAGCCACTCCATGATTAAAAAGAGAAGAGATAAGACCAACTACCAATATAATGACATAAAGTATATAAGCCATACAGATATATAAATGATTGATTCCTTTTCTTTTACAAAGTACAGATGTACAACTGCATTGTGATATATGTTAATTGTTAACAATATTGACACAATATTAAAAAAAACTCAAAACTTGATAGGAAAATAAAATGGTGTTCAGTAGTGTGTCCTTGTCATCTTGTATCCGGGTTTAGGGTTACCATGTAAGCCTGTGTGCGTGTGACAAGTCATGCACGTGCATCTGTCTGCTTTATGGAAACAAACGCAACATATTTAAACCACTCTAATAAGATAGGAAATTTGATAATAACACCTGTGGTTAAGGAAAAAAAGGGGAATAAAGTGAATAAACACTTGCCAGTTATATCCAAGGTCACCAGATCTCTGGCATTTGCATGTGTACGGATGACAACCATTACAAAGAGAACAATATACCCAGCTCTCGGACCCATAACACCTGGTGCATAAAACAACTCATGAACAACTTATGCACGTGGATATGCACATTTCTTAACACAAAATCCTAATCATATTTGATTCCTCCACTATTTGGTTGGAACATGACCAATTTGTCGTATCCATACTTACATGTCAAGCATGTACAAAAGACTTCCTTTTTAACAATACACCTACCAGGTAATACATTCCTTTAACTGAAAAAATGGTTTCGGAAAGTTGCAGAATAAGTAGGAAACAATTTACATCTTCAAAGTTCAGACATGAATAATATTGGATTTATCCAAATGGAACAGATCCACAAAAAGAAAAACAAAAGAAAATGGGTTTCTAATATATTCATTTACAGGTTCTGCTACATATAGTCAGAATATCAAAATTCAGATATTGCTGTCCTATTCACTGGAAGAAATCATCACATAGTCATATACAGAAAGACATTGCCAAGTTCAAACTACATCAATAACTGACAGTTAGGATCATAGAATTGACTGAAATCATCTTTTATGGAGAAATTCAACAGAGACAGTAATTCCTAAAGAATATAAACTTTTCCAATAACTGACAATGATAATCATATAATTTAGCAAAATCAATAACAAACAAAAATTCTTAAAGAATAATTCCAGTTAAATGATGTTTCTCCAGTTCTGAGTAATAAGATCATTGACTCACTTTGTTGTTCTAAACAATTTTGCCAAGAATGCTATGTACCTTTTAAACAAAACTTATGGACTAATGTTTGGCTCCTTTCTTTCACCAGCAACACATCAAGTTGTCATTTCTAAGTGTAATTGCAGGTTGAAGACCTAGATAAAACATTGATTCAATTCTCCGAAAACAAGCAACAAAAGATCAATAGCAGGCAAAATTAAATTCCTCAGCCTGAAGTAAATTATACTTGCTTGAAGTATTACTACTTAGAAATACATGATTACATGCTTTGGAATTTAACTGAACTGTTGCCTGCTGGAGGAATAATTACCGCTGGTAGTAGCAAACTAGTAGTACGGTATACAAAGTGGTACTGTCTTGTCCAAAAAAAAAAGGAAAAAAAAAAAAAAAAACCAATTCAGATGCTAAGCAACAAAGATTGTGTGAATAGTTGATCCTGACTGTTGTTTGTATCTACTCACTTTCCCAAAATTTTGAATTTTAAGCATATCGGTCTCCACTTTCCAGGCAAGTGTGATCCTTCCTTTCTAGCTAGACGAAGTAATCAGTTTCCCTTTTAGTTACATTATCCTTATACACGAACTACCTGGCCTCTATAGTAGACTAAACAAATAGTGTTTCGCAAACACTACTTAAGACCAAGAGAGCAATCAAATTATAGGATAAGCTTAGCTCTTGTGTAATAACACCACCTTTTTTGAGGGAAAGTAATGACAACACCTTTATTTCTTAGAGGTTGTGGGTTCAAATCTCCTCATCTGCAGTGGTAAGGAAATTTTTTTAGATTAAATGTGGGAGCATATTGTTACATGCTTATTAAGCAATGACTTGATTCATGAAGCACCGAGGCTAATGTAGTCAACGGAGGCCAATAGCAATTCATGCAGAATTATTGATGTAATATGCGACGATCGTAATCACCTTCAATTTAGAAATTGGGAATTAGAGTTTTGAAAGAAGAACAAGAAAATGAAATTAGGGTTTAAAGAAATAAAAAAAATAGGAGAAATGGATAAATTTAGACTTCACACCCCTTACATCACGGCTTCACACTCCACTCTTAAGAACTCAAGAGCTTAAGAAATTTAACTGAAAATTTTAATTCATTTATTGTTTACTGATGATAGAAATCTGGGGCCTATTTATAAGTTTTACAAAATAGCACTTCTAGGAGATCACCGATGTGGTACTAAACACCAACATAAAAGAAAACAACTAATCTCAAAATAAACTAAGGCATAAAAACAACAAGCAATGGTGATGTCCTCACCATTTACCTAGGGGTGAGAGAAACTCGACCCTATAGAGTGAGGACTCCCCTCATGAAACATCTCAATAGGGCCAAGGTGGTGGTTGTGACATCATCACTAGTACATCACGTTGAGATCATGGTGGCGAAAGTGAAACTGGCTTTCGTGACAAAAAAGTTAATGTCGATAGGAGCTCGAACAAGATACATACAGTATAACAAGTCAACTCAGCGCCACTGAAATCTAACCTATATATCAAAGTACCAATCTCCTGTGAAATTTTCTCTTGGAGAAAGATCTACAAGGGGTCATACACATCAGGCGATCTCAAGAATAATGAGGCCCTCATAGCTGCCAAAGATGGTACTAACTCCGTGGTAGGCTCTGCTAGAAGATCTACTAGAGTCTCAATAGGAAGCTCAACTTCTGTGGATTGTGAGAAAATATTTTCTTGCAGTGACACCAACCAGCAACAACTTCTGACTCTGCTTTTGAATCTTCAACAAATTTTAGCTCTGGTTACGGTTGCTCAACAACTTCTGTCTCGACAAGGACTGGAGGTTCTGAATCTGGAACAGCCTTTGCAGTCATGCTTTGTAAAATATTTCCCATACCAGCTAAAATCTCCTTACAAACAGCGACTAGATCGCTGAATTATGATCTCTCGAGCTCGAGCTCATGCTCAACATTAGGCTCTTCGCAATTTGTCTCAGATGCATGAAGAAGATGTGGAGCATATCGAGTTCGAAGAATCTTATAAGATGGACCAGCATCGACAGAGTCTATGATTATTTGTCCACCATCAATAAGCTTCTCCAACCATCTTCATTTGGACATAGTTGCACTTCTGCTCAGACGTCAGAAAAAAAATAACTAAAGAAATCTTCAAGATGATTTTTTTTTTCAATTTTCATACCCAAAATAACTCTGCCAGTGCCCCGTTCACTGCCTGTCCCAAGCCAGGATAAAGGAGAAGGGTTGTGGTAGGCCTGTGACAGCCAACGTAAAACATTGTCATATACTATGAACATGAACCAAGAACTAAATTTCATTAGGGCGTCCCCTACTGAGTGATGTGCTATATCGGAGCTCGGGTGTAGTAAAAGTGGGTAAGAATTGCTAGGTCGTCGTCCAGAAATGGCGTGTCACATCGGCGCCCGGATGTGGTGTCAAATGAGTAAGGGTTCTCGCACTTTTGTGAGCGGGTGAGGGTAAAAAAGTAGCTCATGAATATAGGATTAGGTTAGCATCATGGAACATAGGTTCTCTTATAGGTAAATTAGCAGAGTTAGTTGATGCTATAGTTAGATGGAATGTTAGTATTTTGTGTGTACAGAAAACTAAGTGGGTAGGTGAAAAAAACTAGAATTATAGCGCCTTGGGGTTATAAACTTTGGTATACTGGTAGAGATAAAAATCGTAATGGGGTGGGTGTGATCATAAATAAACAATTATTTGAGGATGTAGTGGAGGTTAGAAGAAAGGGTGATAGAATTTTACTAGTTAAACTTGTTTTAGGTAAAGAGATTTTTAATGTTATTAGTGTCTACGCACCACAAGTAGTAGGACTTGATGAGTTAAGTAAGCGTCAATTTTGGGAGGATTTAGATGAGATTGTGCAAGGCATACCCAGTAGAGAAAAGTTTTTCATAGGCGGTGACCTCAATGGGTATGTAGGAACTAGTCGTTATGAGTTTGATAGTGTACATGAAAATTTAATTTTAGAGAAAGAAATGAATCAGGTAACTCGATTCTAAATTTTGCTTTATCATATGATTTGATTTTAGCAAATACTCGGTTTAGGAAGAGAGTCTCACTTGATCACTTTTAGAAATGGATCAAGTGCGAGCCAAATAAATTTCTTTTAACTAGAAAAGTAGATAAAGATTGTTGTATGGATTGTAAGGTAGTACCGGATGAGAGTGTAGTAACCCAACACAGACTTAATTTCAGATGTCTGAATTAGAAGAAGACTTAGAAAGATTAAATGTAAGTTAGATCCTAAGATTAAGTGACAGCGGCTAAATGAAGGTAACAAAGAGTTTTTGTAGATCGAGTAATACATGAAGCAGATTGGAAAGCCCAAGATGATACCAATATAACATGGAGTAAAATTGCTAGCTGCATTAAAAGAGTAGCTAAAGATGTACTTGGTGAGTCACGGGATGGTACTCCACTATGTAAGGACACATCACGATGGAATGAAGAGGTAAAAGCTGTCATTAAGATCAAACGAGACTCTTATAGAGATTTGAAGAAAAATTGTGATGAAGTGAGTTTTGAGAGGTATAAGCTAACCAAGAAGGAGGCTAAGAAAGTTATTCAGAATGCAAGAGCTAAAGTGTACAAAGAAGTGTATCTGTGTATGAGAAGTTGGACATCAAAGAGGTTTAAAAAGAATATATATATAATTGCTCAAATAAGAGAGAGAAAAACTAGAGACTTATGTATTGTGAGGTGTGTCAAAGATGAGGATCAGAAGGTTTTAATTCGAGATGAAATCAAAGAAAGATAAAGAGTGTTTTGACAAATTGTTCAATGATAGTTATACTCAAGACTTGGATGACCTTACCATTTAGTGCCAGGATATGAACCATAATTATATGCACAGAATTAGCGAATTTGAAGTTAAAGAGGCCTTGAAGAGAATGAAGTCAAGGAAAACTGTTGGCACGGATGGAATTCCTATTGAGATATGGAGATGCTTAAGAGAGATGCGTGTGAGATGGCTGACAAGATCTGTCTAACTAAAAAGATGCTAATGAATGGAGAAAGAGTACCTTAGTACCCTTATATAAGAACAAGGGTGATATCCAGAGTTGTTCAAACTATCGTTGAATAAAACTCATGTGTCACACCATGAAGTTTTGGGAAGGATAATTGAACACAAGTTAAGGCAGAATGTTACAATATCAGAGAACCAGTTTGGGTTCATGTCGGGGCGATCAACGACAGAGGCTATTCATTTGCTTCGTCAACTTATAGAGCGATTTCGAGAGAGAAAGAGAAATTTGCATATGGTCTTTATTGATTTAGAAAAAGCTTATGATAAGGTGCCAAGAGAGGTATCATGGTGGACATTGATGAAAAAGGGCGTCCCCATCAAATATATTGAGATAATCAAGGATATGTACGATGGAGTAGTGGCAAATGTCAGAACTTGTGGAGGCATAATAAGTGATTTTTCTATCACAATTGGATTGCATCAAGGATCTGCATTGAGTCCATTCTTATTTGCCATAGTGATGAATGAGCTTACTAGAGCTATTCAGGATGAGAAACCGTGGTGCATGCTATTTGCTGATGATATTGTCCTAGTCGATGAGACGAGAGCTGGGGTAAATGCCAAATTGGAGTTATGGAGGCAAACTCTAGAATCTTGAGGTTTTAGATTAAATAGGACCAAAACAGAGTATATGGAATGTAAATTCAATAAACAGGGAATCTGAAATTATAGTATTGTAAAACTAGATGGACAAGTAATACAGATGAGCAGTCATTTTAAGTACTTGGGTTCTATTATCCAAAAGGATGGGGAGATCGATAGTGATATCAACCATAAGATTCAAGCCGGCTGGTTGAAATAGAGGAGCGCAACAGGAGTTTTATGTGATCGTAATATTCCGTTATGGCTGAAGGGAAAGTTTTATCGGACTACTATTAGGCCAGCTTTGTTATATGGCACAGAATGTTAGGCTATAAAGAGACATCATACCCAGAAGATGAGTGTAGCAGAGATGCGCATGTTTCGTTGGATGTGTGGTAACACGCGGAGAGATAAGGTGAGAAATGAGGATATTCGTACTAAAATAGGTGTAGCCTTTATAGAAGAGAAGATGATAGAAAGCCGCCTACGATGGTTTGATCATGTGCGATGTAGACCTACAGATGCGTCAGTTCAGCGAGTAAAGCATATCAATTTAGGGCAAGTAAAAAGAGCACAGGGGAGACCGAAGAAAACATGGATGGAGGTAATACGACAAGATATGGAGGCTAAAGGTCTTAGTGAAGGCATATTGCTCGATAGGAATGAGTGGAGAAAGCTGATTCATGTGCCCGATCTGGCGTAATTCTCTTTTGGTTCATGTAGCCTACCCTAAATACTTGGGACAAATGACTTAGTTGTTGTTTCATATCCAAAATGGTCACTACACCCTCGAAAATATGGGATAGCTGCATACATATCCCGTTCGACTTTCTTATCATCAGTATCAGTATTTATATATCTTTCACTAAAGTAAAATTCTATGAATAAACTTTCAGTATATAAAGATCAGAAGTAATCCAAGAATCATTACCCTTCTGTCTTAATATTGTAGAATCTTTTCCCAGCTCGGGTCTCAGTTACGGACCTAACACTTCGAACAGAGCTCAAAATGGACTCCGAACGGAGAGAAACAGCCTCTGGACTGTTGTGCGCTGATGTGATGAGTTGAATCTGGTAGAAGGCAGAAACTCGAACCTGCATGTGAAGGCTGTAGACGCGTAATATTAATCTTCATGAATCTACTACTTCAAAAATGACTCGATTCGGACTTGAAACGAGCTATAGCTCCGGAAGAACAAATCTTTGAACTGAACTCAACTCAGTTGAGTCAGGTGAGTCAACTCGCTGAGTTAACTCAGCCGAGTCGCGGTCGGCTCGAGTCCAAGTCGACTCGGCTCGAGCCGACGGTCGGCGGCTTGGGGTCGGCTCGACAAGCCGATGACGTCAACAGTTGAGCCAGCTCCGAATCGGCTTTGTGCGGGTCAGATCCGGGTTGCAACGAGTCGGGTTGATATTGGATCTGGGTCTCGTAGCAGGTTTTAAATCTTAAACCTGAAGTTAATCTTCACCCAAAATCAACCCGATCCTGGGCTGCTACAGTGAGGCTCGCAAGCGGAGATGACGAAGGAGATGATGATGAGGTGGCAGTGACGGTGGAGATGTGGAGGTGATGTTGTTGGCGAGGCCGGCACGGCGGCGAGAGCGGAGAAAAGTGGTGATCTTGTGGCTACGGTGAAGCTTTCAGCGAGGACAAGGGATTTAGGCGGTGGCGAAGAGGTCAGCGAGGACCTGGGTTCATCAGCGAGGGCGTCAAGGTGGCGGGCTGGATGCGGTGGAAGGTGGCGATGGGTTTAGGTCTTTTGACAGAGGATGACGATGATGGAGATGGGTTTTGATGGAGGTGAGAGGATGAGGGAGAAGGAGATGGTGGCGAGGCATCGGGTTGGGAGCTGAAGGCGGCGATTGGATTAGGACTTGGGTTTTAGGTGTGTTGATGTGAGAGAGAAAGAAAGGAAGAAAATGAACAAGGCACATTGGTGATTTTTTGGTGATTTCAGGTGGATTTTGGGGGGATTTTGCTACAGTCATTTTTTTTGGCAACAGCAAGGTAGGTTTTTGGATTTTTTTAGTAGATCTAAGGTTGATCTAGATCTAGGTTTGCAAGAAGGAGAAATATTTGAAGAAGATTGAGACAAAGAGTTCTGATATCAAATTGATGTAATATGGAAGGATCACAATCACCTTCAATCTAAAAAATGGGAATTAGGATTTTGAAAGAAGGACAAGAAAATGGAATTAGGGTTTAAGAAATAAGAAAATAGGAGAAGTGGATAAATTTGGGTTTCGTACCTCTTACACCACGGGCTTCACACCACAATCTCAAGAACTCAAGGGCTCGAGAAATTCTAACTGAAAATTTTAATTCATTCATTGTCTACTGATAATAAAAGTCTGGGACCTATTTATAAGCTTTACAAAATAGCACTTCTAAGAAAAAACTAATATAGTACTAAACACTTTCATAAAAGAAAATAACTAATCTCAAAATAAACTAAGACATAGAAAACAACTAGCAACGGTGATGTCCTCATCAGTTATCCTAATCTACACGCACAATAGAAGGGCCTATTGAAATTTGAAAAATAATATCTTCCATTTTATGAAATACTTTCTCCCATTGTGATAGCTTTCTTCCACCAGCATGGGGGCTTCTATCTGTCATCTTTAGAATGCCTCCCTGCTTTAGGTGGCCTTCCTCTTCTCTTATGATGTAACCCAATATCTATTTTTTAAAGAACAAAAAGAACTCAAATTGCAACATCCTTTAAAATTTTCCGCTTTATTTAATATGATTTCTTTTATTGCGTCTATCAATACAATTAAATCCAACTCCCTCAGCTAAAGAAAAAAAACATAAAGAGAGTCATGGACACTCAAAATATGCGACTATCAGAACTGCTTCAAACCCAAAAAAGCCTAAATAAGGTACTCTCACTATTGTTCCCCTCCATTCAGTTTGATGCAGGCATAAATTCTTGAGGATACCAAGTATATTCGAAATAATAATAATAATAATAATAATAATAATAATAATAATAATAATAATAATAATATCTCTAAGTCTAATTAGTGCCTAGAGTAATCCCCCTTTCTCTCTCAAAAAGGGAAAAAATTTAGTGTTATCAATTATAACTCGGTGGCACCTTTTGTCTTCTACAACTAGAACTACCTGTCCCCCTTATATAGGATCTGCCCCAAGAAAAGATAGGATTTTTTTCCCGTCTTCCTCCTCCTCCTCCTCCTCCTCCTTTTTGATTCCAAAAGACCTTCAATTCAAGCATACCCAACTTCGAGAAAGATATAAACTAAGTGACTCTGAAAATTACTCAATCAACAATTTCTAACAACACAAACACGCACAAAGCTTAGTAAAGAGCCATGGGCATCTAAATTCTGTACTATTTAGACACACACATCTCTATGTAAGATTTGATACTCGATTGGACGATGAAGGAGAGCTCAAGTTACTTGCAGACACGAACATAACTAAGAAATTGGCAAGATAGATATCAGTTGTTAAAAGATTATCAAAAAGAGCTGAGAAAATTACCTTCTTATGAGGATTGGGGGAGATGAGCGGTATGAGGAGTGCAGCTTGGTTGGCAATGTCCCCCCAGCTTCTTTAGTCTTTGCTGCCTGATATTTCGACTCCGTTTATTTTATGGATTGTGAGGAGGAAGTCAGGATAGGGCAGCGATTGGACTATTCGCCCTCTCTCTCTCTCTCTCTCTCGCGTTCGGTGTACAGTCGCAGGCGGGGAGGTGGAGAACATCACTTAATTCCCAATGATGCCAATTATTGGAGTGCGGGCAAAGGCACCCATGAAATTGATTTAAGGCATTCATATATTTTTCAAAATTGTTGGTCAACAGTTACACCTCTAAATAAAAAGATAATATTATCCTTAATATTTTTTAAATTGATAAGTTTTCAGACTCTTCTGCTCAAAATTGATAAAGGTATCCACCTCTCATTGATAAAGACACCCACCAATACTACTTCTTACTCCCCTACCCCTTCCGTTCCTCTAAAAAAAAAAAACTCTAAAAAATCTAACTCATTCAAACCCTAAAACTTCTTCCACGTTGCTTTGTTGGCGCTTATGGATAAGAAGCTCACTACTTCTGAGCATTACAATCATGGGAATGTGAGTTTTTATTGGTAAAATTCGTTTTTTAGAAGTTTTATGTGTTGGATTCGTCTTTTGTTCGGCTCTCAATCGTCGAGCAAAATGCCTATGTTCGACGAATACTAGCTGACATTTTGCTAATGTTCGAAAACACATGACCGAACATAAATCACTTGTACAGTTATTTAAGTACAAACATAAAAACAATGTTCGCTATAGTTGTTCGAACAGAGAGATTGCAGTAAATTTTAACCTTTTTATTTTTTGCACCAGAACCAATTCATTATGTTCTGCTCGGTTATAATTCCCCGAACATATTGCTCTTGTTCGAAAAGCCTTTGCCGAATAGAAAATCTTCGTTTGGTCAATATGTTCCGAATGTTAAGCAAATGTTCGGTAATCTTTGATCGAACAGAGACCTTTGCAGCTACTTAAGCAGTTTTCCTGCTTTCACGGCCTCAATGCCTAACATTCTTATATCTCATAACAGAGCCACTTCCTCCTGCCTCATGCAGGTACATTACAATTGAGTTTGTCAATAGAATCACTTTATTGAGATGAGCTTATTCTTATATAGATTATGAATTTCATAATTTGTTTTGGATATCTCAACACAATTTATAACATTATTGTGTTTATATGTAGTTATACCTAAGTAATGGACATCCAATGCCCCCTATCCTATATAAATGGCATAATCACCAATTTCCAGCGGTCGAAAAATGGGATGTCGCTTAAGGAAAACAAATGCAAATATATTCCGAAATGTTTAGTAGTGATAATTTTATTGGATGTATAATCTCAATTGAATGAAATAGATTTTTATTTTGATTTTAGGTATGAATTTTTGGCTATGAACTATATGTAATCTTGCTATGAGTTTCATCCATACCATAACAATTCTGTACTTGTTGCAATTTTGTTGAAAATGTCTGAATGTGACATTTTGTCACCGGTCGGCTTGAGAGGACCGAACATCAAAAAAACGTTCGGCCACCTGATACCGACACAAGACACAAATGCTTGTCCGCGCACTGTCAAACATAGTTTTATGTTCGGCCATGTTCATCCGAACATAATACAAATGTACGGCAAATTACCGCCGAACAGAACTATTATGTCTGTCGAGCCACCCGAAAATGGCTAAGTCAATACTTCCGTCTCTGTCGGCTTTTCATCGCCGACATTTTCTTCACCCTTCTCTACTGGGGGAGTGTTAGATGGTTCACCCCCGTCTACGGCGTCTTTCTGAAGCCGTCGGACGAATTCTAAAAGTTCCTGCAATATCCATATCTATAATAACAGAAGTTAGAACATTTTAAATAACAGAACAGTGCTTCTGTTCGGCCAATTACATCCAAACAATAACATGAACGTTCGGCCATAGTCTGCCGAACTTATAGTTAATGTTCGGCCTCTGTCTGCCGAACATTAACTAATATGTTCAGTTGAAAGTGATCGAACAGATAACTAATGTCTGGTTTTAAATGACCAAACATTTCTTGCATTGTTCGGTTCTTAAACACCGAAAAGACGAACCCGTTGAAAAAAGCAGAAATTTTCGATTGATTTTGATTTAAATCACTTGATTGAATTTCTTTGATTTCTTTCTATATTTTCAATAACAATGAACGTACATCCAATAAACCACCCAACAGATTCAATAGATCTATCAATTTTTCATCAAAAATTAAGTTTTAGAGGATTTGAGTTGAAAATCATCTTGCTACGAAATGGGAGATTACCGGCGGCGAGATAATTGCGAGAGAGCAGTGTTGAAGTCGGTGATCTGCTAGGCTGTTCGGCGGCTTGCTCTGTGAGAGAGGGAGAGAGAGTTGGGGGAAAGGAGAGAGAGAGAGAGAGTTGTGCGGGAGAAGAGAGAAAAGAGGGAGAGAGACTTAGTTGGGAGAGAGAAAGATAAGGATAGAATAGGGCTTTGAGAAAAAATTAAGTGGGGAGATGAGAGAGGCACGAATATTGACACCCACTAATTTGATTAACACACCCAGCAGATTTTTACACCACAAATCTGATAAACACACCCTCCCAAATTTCCTGTAATATCCTTTATATCTAAAAACTTTTAAAAAATCATAATTTACAAATTACCCCCGTATACACCTTCCTTCATCTACCAAAATTGGTTGCATCTCCTCTTCCAAATGTCAACGACATCTTCCTGCCACGTCACGCCCCTTCCCTTCCTGTCGCTCCCTCATTTAAAAACCCCACAGGGTTCCTACTTCCCCCAAGCATCCCAACAAACAAAAAGAAGCCAAACAAACTACCAAATCAAGAGAGAGAGAGAGAGAGAGAGAGAGAGAGAGAGAGAGTCATGAAGCTGGTTTGGTGCCCTGACACGACATCGAAGGCCTACATCGACGCTATCCGCTCCCTCTCCGGCCACGCGACCTCGAGGACTCCAACGTGGCTGAGTTCATCACGGCGGTGGCTGAGCTCGGCGATGGCGCGCGCGGCGACAGCCTCGCCACGTCCCTCGCCCTTGCCATCGCCCTTAAGCATACCCGCGGCCGCTGCGTAGTGGTCCCTGCAGACAACAACAACAACAACTTCGATTCAGAAAGCACAACAGGTGAAGGAATATTCTTGGCGGGAGAGGCGGAGATACAGCCAATCCTTGAGTGGGTGTATTACTCCAGATGGATAAGTAATTTTAAAGATATTTTAGTCTTTTTATTTAAGATTATAATGATCTATTAAAGTTTTACAAACTTTCATGGGTGTTAATCAAATTAATGGGTGCCAATATCCGAGCCTAGATGAGAGGAGTAATTTGAAAATTGTGGAAGATGCCTTTAACAGAATGGATGAGTGCCTTGATCGTTTGGATGCCTTGATCCTTAGGTTCCTTTTTCCGACGCTCCAATTGTAGCCGTGGAAGGAAGAAAGATATCTGGTTCTGATGTGTGTCCCGCTGGTGGACGGTAAGATCTTGAAGTTTACGCAAAAGAGACAAATCAGTAAATAACAAAAAGTTTTTTTTTTTAGGAAAAAATAGCAAAAAAAATATGTGAAAATAAAAAATTGAATCGTCAACAGCACGGCTCGAACATGCGCGGGCCAAGCCCCGTCAGATTTCAAGTCTGTCCTCTTAATCACCGGGACGTACGGACGCTTGTGTTAACGCTGTAAATTAAACCTTAATTACAATTATATCTCTTTTAAAGGTTCATTTCTGAACGTTCTCCTGTTTATGCCTTTTGGTTGCAGATAAAAACTGGTTCCAACTGAGACATACAATAATTTTGACTGGCTGCAGTTGAAGTTTAGAACAATTCTACTCGACCTGATCAATTAAATATTTGTTCAGGAAAAAACAGCACAATCTTTATTCGAATGTCATAATCTTGATTTTTCAAGTACAGAAAAGTTACCTGTCAGACTAGCATTTTCTTAATCTCAAATTGCAGAGAGCATTTCTCAACAAAAATGACTAATTCTTTCATGGAATTCATCTTAGTAGCGTAAAATGAACAAGGCTGACAAATAGAAGAAGAAGAATCCTCAAGATCAGCAGGTCTTTTTTTTCAACTTTCTAAGAGATTAAAGAAAACCAAAACAAAGTAGAGTATGTTATACAAAGAATCATACAATAATGAAAACAAAGCAAAGCGTACACCAAATTGCAGTTCAAAAACTAATGAAGATTGAGTATATCTCATACAATGAAACGTAAGCAAAAAACGAAAGTATCTCTGAAGTCTCAAATGGTGGCTAATTCCTTTGTTTGACTCGCCAAGAATCTCACAAAACAAAGAATTACTTCGTTCAACCCCCAAAAAGTCAGCAGTCGCAGTCAGTCATCAGGTGTGCAATAAAAAAGAACAATGCCAGAGTTGTTCTTGCCTTGAAAAACATCAATTAACATATAATGAGGTAGCCAAATGATGTTCGGAAACTTTTGGGCTAAGATCAGAAATATTATACATACTACTCTAAAACATTGAACAATGTTACTCATATACATGTACTAATCAAACTTAGATCCAAATTAAAAACATCAGAAATATTTTACCCCGGCGTTACTCTAAACACTGAGCCAAAGTTACAACACTACTCTAATCAGTGGCATTGATAAGAAACATATAGCTTTATGCCAAACATAGGAAAACGATATCCTGATTGTAAACAATTTAGTTACCTAGGGCTCCAGGCTTCCCGAGTCTTCTTGCTCTTCCTGGCCTTCTTGCTTTGTTTTGGTTTCAGAAGAGAGAAACCTACAAGCCCAAACTTCTTCCTCTTTGCAGAATACTGCTTGCGAGCAGCAGATCCAACTCCATCTTCAGCCGCTCTCTGAGGAGATAAAGCCCCATGTTTCTTGCTCAGCATTTGACCCAGCGAAACCTTAGGCTTTGCATTAATCTTCTCATGTTTCCCTACTAAGGCATACTCTTCAGGGCCCATTAACTTCCTGCTAAGGATCTGTCCGATCGACAATGGGGGTCTCATCCCACCCTTTGGCACGTCAGTAACCAAACTCAGTCCATTCAGATCAAGCATCCGAGAGTCTCGCCTATGAGGGGTTGGATGGGAGTTCTTGAACTTAGGAGAGCTGTGAACAGACCGCCTCCGTTGACCTTGTTCAGATCTCCACCTTCTGAGAGCTTCTTCAACTGCAAGCTTTCCTCTGTTGGCAGCCTCCACCCTGGTCAAGGCCTCTTCTAATGCTTTCCTGCTGGTTTTAACTTCGGCTGCTACTTTCTCCACCTCCTTTAGCAACTCTAGCTTAGAATGATTTGCTTTTTCCACGCCAACCATAGCAGCTTCGATTTTCTCTCTCGAGATCTCATCAGCTTCTTGAGCTTTGCGGGTCAGTTCGGTATATTCTTCAATTGAGAGAGTTATTGCAGAGGGAGTCTGGAGCTCTACAGTTGAGTTATTATCGTTGTTTGTTAAAGCTTTAATCTCTGCAATGGCAACAGCTTCCGCAGCTTTGGCAGCCTCTTCCATCTTCTTCGCGGCCAACCATCTGATCTCAGCTGTTTTTATACTGGCCTTTGTCTGTTCAATCTCAGCAGTTAGTTTCAAAACTTCAGATTTAGAATCTTCCTTCATCTTTCTGAACTGCTCTATTTCAGAACTTAACCGCTTGATCTCCTCCGAAATGTCTGAGGGCTTTTCCTGGTTATTACTTCCAAGAACTTTGGTTTCTTGCAACTTCAGATTGGTTTGATTCAGTTCTTCTTCTAAACATGAAACCAACACATTTTTTGAAGTAAGCTTCTCACGCTTTTTACCAAGCAAAGCCTTCTCCTTCTCTATTTTAATACTGAGTAATTCTACTGAAGCTCTAATGCCAGCTAGATCAGTTGTTGTCCTATTCAGATTCAGCTTTGCTTGCTTCAATTCCATTAAAATTAGCCCAGGAGATTGCTTTGCACCAGTGTTTGGACCTTTCACATCCACTTGATTCTCAGGATTTCTGGGAGAATGCTCTTCAGTTTCTAGAATAGGATGCACTTTCAAACCATCTGAGTTCATCTCAGGGATTTTTGAAAATTCAGAGGCTTCTTTCTGTAATCTTAGTTTCAAGTCATCAACAATTCTTTTGGTCATTTCAAGTTCCTTTAAAACATCAAGGGTCTCCCTTTCTTTCGCAATAAGATCTTTCTCCAACTGTGCAGCCTGTTCCTCCACTATCATTGCATCAATCTCCTCAGCATTATGATGTTTCTGAGATAAAAAAAAAAGTAAAATATATTCAACTATGAAATGCAAACATAACAGAAAAGGTTCAGTGTCAAAAGAAAGCATAAAGAAAAATGATGCTTCAAAGGAATTGAAGGAGACATTTGGGTGTTAAAGTTGCAAGATATTATAGTTGTTTGTGCCACCAACAGGTCACACAGGATATTGGTTTCTCATGACCCCAAAAAAATAGTATTAGACGACAGACACAAACAATCACACAAAGATGCATGCTATAGGAAAGAGAAAGAAGATCACACATTTTGGAGTAATAAACTGCAAGTAGACCAAACAAAAGCTATACCTGTCTACAATTGATGGTGTACTGTGTTAAAATTAGTTGAGTATCTGAACTTATTTATCATCTATTACCTCACCCCCCCCACTTCCCCGAATAGAGAATTTTGAAATATATGCATGAGCACAATTAAACACAAAATGGAAAAAAGATCAAGCAAGCACAATATCTATTGAAAAGAATTTACACCTATAAAACTGTTTTGTGCACTCCAAATCCAAAATATGCACATTGAGTTGTGATATACATATCCTAAATCCATAAGAAGGAAAAGATTCATGAAGATGAAAGGTTAAGTAGTTTCAAAAGTCTGAAGAGTCTGAACTACAGAGATCATGCCAGCCACAAAATGGGAAAAAGTAAAATATTCAACAGATTGTGGAAAACATAGCAAATTCATCATTAAATGATAGTGCATTTTATTAAAATTAGCTAAAATCTTAATCTTAATTATCTAAAATCTCAACGATAGTCATCTATGTAATCTTTTATTTGAATGGCAAATAGCTGAGTAGATGGTGAAGTATAGTGAGAAATCTTCGATCATGCGCACATCCAAATGAGCCCGTATAAGTGTGAGGCCAGTTAGACCGTAAAAATGTTTTGTGGGCTCCAAGACTGAAATAATTGTCGAGTGTGATTTAGACATCCTAAAATCATTGAGCATGAAAAAATCCATAAGGATGAATAAAAATGTTTTGTGGGCTCCAACCTGACACGCTGAGTGTTTACATATCCTATAATCAATGAGTATGAAAAGATCCATGATGATGAACGGTTAACTAATTTAGAAACTCTGAAGTACATAGATTATGCGGATACAAAATGATAAAAAAAAGTAGAACATTCAACAGGTTATAATAAAACTTAGCAAACTCAAATATAAAGGATAGTGTATTTGTTAAAATTACCTGAAAATCATAATCCAGTAAAACCTCAACTATTCGTCATCTATAATCTTTACTTGAACTTGGAACAGAGTTGAGTAAATGAAGCATATTGAGAAATCTTAAGACAATGAACACAATGATAAAAAAGTAAACTATTCAACAGAACATATCAAAACTTGCTAAACTCATCAATAAATTATAGTGTATGTTGTTAAAATTAGCTGAAAATCATAATTTTGTAAAATATCAACTACTTGTCATCTACAATCTTTACTTGAATTTGGAAAATAGTTGAGAAAATGGTGAAAGATATTGAGAAATTTTAAGATAAGAAACACAACTTTATGAGTGCATGTATGCGTGGAAGTTAGTTATAGATCAGATGGTGTATTGAAACTTAAAAGAATTTCCTCCCCAGCTATAGAAATTTATGTTGGCCATCCAAATTAGTTATCTCCACTGCTGATTCTTATAGCACAAGTTGTACTTAGAGGACCACATCAAATTTTTATTGCAGATATGGTGACTTTATTTAGAACAATCCACACCATTGAGAAACAGAAAGGAACACCAAATTTGAACCTCCAAGTTACAAATATGATATTTCAACATCAAATTTAAATTTAGCTATATTTATTACAGGCTTTGCTTTTCTTATGTTAAGACAGTTGCTCACTGCAAGTATTAAAATGTTGAGGAAATACTCAAAGGAAACAGTAATTTCATACTATTTCATTAGAAGCGACATACCAATTTGAGCAAAACAAAATTTAATTAGGGAATAGCAGGACCTGGTCCAAGAAGATTTAACTTGTTGGGTTTGCTTGACTCTCGAATTCCAAATGGACTCATTTGCGGCCCTAGGCTCCGAAACATATAAGATCCCAAATGGACTCGTTTTTGTGGCGTAGAAGCAACAGTATGTACTGAGGACATAACTTGTTGCTCCAATTGCTAGAAAAAGCAGGTGAGCCCCTGTGCAATCACTAAGAACATGGAACTGCAAGGAAACTATTCCCTTGTTCAATGTATTGCACAAGGTCCTGGCAGTTATTACCAGTCCACATAGGCCAGCACACTTTTTGCCCTGTAGGATTCTTCTTAGCAGTAACAAATGCTTTAAGCAAAGAGCAGAAGAAATTGTTACTTTGTCTACCTTCACTTGCAAATTCACTTTACGAATTTAAGGACTTATATTTGAAACAAGATGTCATACTTTTACTAATTTAAGGACTTACATTTTACAAATTTAAGGACTTGCTTCAGCTCGGGTTGGCAATCTTCTTAGGACTGTGGCATGGTACGCGAGCGAATTACTCAACCTGAGTTACACCCATAGCTGACCATATTTTGAAGCCCCAACGTACCATGTGTATGATCATACTTGTTAGGTATTCGTCAAGGCACAAATCAGGAGATGGCACAACGAGATGGAAAAGACAGTTTTTGACCCAAAGTTAGCTTAAAACATGTCCTGTCATCTCCCGATTCCCTACTCGATGTGGAGACCCAAACCTTATTCCCTTGTTGAACTTACGAGTTCACCTGAACCATGCTACTTTCCCAACAATCGATTGGACCAGAGATGAACATTTCAACAATATAATCAGCTCTTCACACTTTTATGCCTATATACATGTTGTGAAGCTTGATAGTGATGGAAACTATATTCTCGAGTCTCTATGTAATTAGATAGCAAAAGGTAGAATGAGCAACAAAGCTATGGCAGCACAATTGTGAAAAAAAGAGAAGCAGCAGTAATGCATGATTATGACAACTGACTTGGTCTGAAACTGGTGTTATATGCAACAGAGTACCATGAGCTCTCAGAAATCTCTACTAGTCCGAGTCTTTCTCACATAAATTGGGAGTCAAAATTCCAGTCCTTTTCGACGGAAACATTAAAAAAATAATTCACTAGTTCACAACCTAGCAAAAGAAACTGTAAAGGGAAAAAAAAAAAAAAACCCCCATCTTTCCTCAATTCCCGTTTTGCTTCACCCAAACCCATCTTCAACAAAATCAAGTGCAACCAAAATGTGCAGTAAAAATCAATTTTTAAGAAAAACCCCAACCTCAACTACATTATCCCGCGAGTAAACGAAGTTAGAAACTAGCAGCTTTAAAAAAAAGAGAGAGAGAACTTAGAAAAGAGAGGGAGAGAGAGTTAAACCTCAGGTCCAAAGAGCTGCTTGAGTTGGGACTTCCACTGGGCGCTGCCACCGAATCGGTCCACGGCCTCCTTCACCGACTCGAACGGCGCAGAGGTGTCGATCTCCGCCCTTCCCGCAACCGCCGAAACCCTAGGCGGCGGCATGGTTTCGAGCGGGCCCGCATTGTCCAGAGCTAGGGTTGGTCCGTCCATTGGATGGGGAAAAGCTTAGGCCAGTACTAGACACGAGAAAGCACGGGGGAGTGAGTGACAAGAGAGAGTGAGAGAGGGGGGGAATAAAAATTTGATATTTTTTTTTGTGGATGGAGGGGGGATGCAAATATGTAGAAGTTGGAGGAAACTACTGAAAGATGCCTGACTGTAGCGTCGCTGCAGCGAGTGTCAGGAGTTGCCCGTTGAATTTGATAATTACTGTGGGGGCGCTACATTTGAGTCGTGCTTCTCGCATCACGAGGCGTAATTGACCGTTGGGCTCTCCGGGGGGCCCACTCTTGTCTGGTCTATTGGCCAAAAAAAAAAATATTGGGTTTACTTGGGCTTTGGCCTACAGAAGCTGGGCTCAGGTATCTAGTATAAATTTACATGGTTCCTCTCATATTCTCAAAATGTAAGTGAGGGATGGGGCCAGGACCAGGGCCAGGGTTTTCTTTTCAGACCGGGCCGGACCAGCCCATTATAATTTCAGGAGCTGATCTATGGGCCTTCGAAGTGACGTGAGACTCTGAGAGAGTCAATTGGGCCATCAAAGGACTAGATGGAGTGAATGGACCTTTCAAGTTTCTGTACATAAATTGTAATAAAGAAAAGCCTCTTGGGCCTGCTCAGTGTCTCCATCGAGTTTCCAGTTCTCGGCCTTTGTTTTGTTCAATATTTTCTCAATTTGACTTGATTACATCAGCCTAATATTATTATTTCCTTCGATAATCTTCTTAATAGTTGATGATTAAATACTAACTGAGCAGAAATACAACAACAACTAAGCCATTTGTCCCAAGTATTTGGGGTAGGCTACATGAACCAAAAGAGAATTACGTCAGAGCGGGCACATAGATTAGCTTTCTCCACTCATTCCTATCAAGCAATATGTCTTCACTACGACCTTTTGCCTCTATATCTTATCGTTTTACCTCCATCCATGTTTTCTTCGGTCTCCCTTGCGTTCTTTTAATTTGCCCTAATTTGATACACTCTACTTGCCGGACGGGCGCATCTGTAGGTCTACGTCACACATGATCAAACCGTCGTAGGCGATTTTCTCTCATCTTTTCTTTTATAGAGACTACGCCTATCTTAGTACGAATATCCTCATTTCTCACCTTATCTCTCCTCATGTCACCACACATCCAACAAAGCATGCGCATCTCTGCTACACTCATCTTCTGAGCATGATATCAAGAGAAAAAATTTTAATTTCTATGACCTCAACAGAAGTTGAAGGAAGAATGAGAAATCTCAATCATGGCATCGATGGCGACGATACAATCTCTAATTTGAGGGCTAGTTCACGCATGCTAGCTCCTTCACGAAGGAGACTTGGACATGATCTCTTAAAAATCCCATGCTCTTCTCATGCACCGTTGAAATTTGATTACGCACACATCATAATCAGTTTGCAAGAACAAGAACAAATTATAGTTAAAATAAAAAACCCTGCATTTTCATTGCACAGATGAAACCGTTCAGGGCCTTTTCATGCATGCAAAATCAAATCTGACCTACACTGCGTGACATATAAGGTGTCAATTTGTGTGATGATCTAGTATTGACTGAACCATGATACATAGCCAATTATGCAGTAAATCTTGACATAACTGCATTTATATTTACTCTAAAAAAAACACATCAATTTAACCTAATGGCCAGCTGTTTCATGCACGCTCTATGAAAGTGACTACTGTTTAAATATTGCCCTTTAAGCATTTTGATGATTCTCTGCCGAATGAAGAAGCAATTCTCAACTAAGCTTAATCCATTTGCCTAACTGTATTTGATGTCACCCGAAATTATAATTTACAGTAATACTTATATTTTTCTAATATTTCTTAATAATATGAAACAAAGATATACAGCTAGTTCTCGATATTCTTTTATCAGGGTTATCAGAGTCAAATATTTTTATAACTGTTTGAGCTCATAGTTATCATGTTATAATTGGTTGGCACATAATAAATAGTTCAGGTCCTTTTCATGCAGACACAACTACGTGTTGAAAAATCCTATAGGCCTTTCATGCAGGCCAAACCCAACTTACCTTAATTTACTTTGATATAAAAGGTGTTGTTTTGCCATTGTTGAAATATTCCATGCCTCTTGAAATAAAAGAACCCAAATGCGAAGTTTCACAAGTAGCATTCTTACCTATGAGAGGTTCCTCTGATTATTTACAAAGAATTAGCTTTCTAAAATCAGAGAGACCACTGTCTCCATCATAATATGTTCAATTGTTTGTTTTGTAATGAGAGACAAAATTCCCACTTGCCAATTTATTTTTGTGTATAACATAGTAGTTTGTATCATTGTATCATAAGTAGTTTGTATCATTATGATGCTGAGCATAAAAGCTATCCATTTCCCCCCATTTTTTTAATTTATTTTCTATTCATTCTTTTTTTTGGGCTAGTTTACACAAAGGATAAGGACCATATTCGACAATAAGAGAAAAAGAGCTAAAGCCAACCCATGATTTTAGCTTTGACCTTATAATGTCTGTTGTGCGCGCGGGAACAACAACCACTCTTGAGGAATCTGTCCACCTGGCGGAGACTTGATGCAGCCGGAGAAGCAAGCAACACGACAAGAACAGAAAACAACAAAGAAAAGCAATCAATACAATATTTAACGAGGTTCGGGGACGTGCCTACGTCCTCGGGGCAAGGGAGAGAGAGATTTTATTGATTCAACAATCAATACAAACTAATACAGAGGGAAACTTGAGGAAATTCTTAGGGATACAATACATGAGGGCTCTGGCCCCTATTTATAGCCATTGAGTCCCTGAATTTAAAGAAACTCAAATTGGATTTGATCCCATCCAGAAAAGGAATCCGAATCCCAAAAGGAAAGTCAAAACGCGCCTGTCGGTCGACCAGCCGGTCGACCGACCCATGCCACGGTCGACCGCGCCGGTCGACCGGGCCTAACCGAGAGCAAAGGCCTGTCAGTAGGTCGACCGGGCGGTCGACCGCTTTCCTTCATGGTCGACCGGGCGGTCGACCGTAATGTTCCTGTGCACGTTCGTGCACGCCGGTCAACCGGGCGGTCGACCGGCCTCTTCCACCGGTCGACCGGGCGGTCGACCGGGAGCACAATTTGGCCTGCCCCAATGCGCCATTTCTCGCTCCTTGATTTTCGATCTCTGTGCTAACTTCCTCTACTCCTCTATCTCCTTTCTCCCACAATTCTCCACCTCGGCGAAGTTTTTTCAAATCTGAGCCGATCTCCAACGAACTCCAGTCTATCACCTGACAAAATTGACACACGAACTCGGCGAAGTCGACACATGATCTCGGCTTGCGCGCTCTGGACGAAATTGACACACGATCTCGGCGAAATCGACACATGATCTCGGCTTGGAATCTATAGCTCAGCTATCCAACTGGAATGCACCACACATGCTTTCCCTACACTTCACCTTAGGAGAACTTTTATATATGCCGATCACCGAACGTGTCTCTAACTCAGCAATTACATGACCTCACGAAGAACTCATCATGAGCCAGCACTGACTCTCCAACTGACTAGCTCTATCTAGTTTACATGTCTTCAGCTGACGGTCCAACCAAGTCTGAGTAGAGCACACCAAACACCATCATCGGCTTTAACAACTAGATGCACACCACTCCTATGCAAGCTCAACTGTTTATCGAGATCACGACACCTTACCTTTACGTGAAGTCCAACTAGCCACAATACTTCACCTCTACGTGAAGTCTCTACACCTCTACGTGAAGTTCTAATCGACCACAACTCGAGAACCCAAACAGCTTCATACGGGTTGCATCACCAAATTTGCCTGCGCCATTACGGCTGCCTATGTACCTTGCCCAAAGGATCAAGCCAACCGCAGTTCATACAAATGAGCTCCATCAAGCTCAAGCACTTGTACCTGAATTTGCAGCAGCGAACCTATCTGGCTGAGTCATATGAACCTCCGCACGACCATCATGGAGAACAACGCCCTTTAACTTTAGCTTGTCGCGATCATAAGCTTGAGATTCACGCTTCTTTACCCACGAGCGTGGTTTTACCTTGGTTCCAATGGCTGCAAACAACTCGACATTCTCATCAATGTCTTCAACCTGTTCAGTATCAATCTTGGCTACATGATCTTCATCCGGTGTCACATCCGGTGAAGTCTTCATTGATACCGAACCAACTGGAGATGGTGGAGTAGCATCAACCTCCACCCGCTGCGATACTTCCTTGGTCTCCGTCTTCTCCACCTGCTGAGAGACGGTAGACTTCAACACTGAAGTCTCATCAAATGTGACATGCCTACTCAATACGATCTTCTTGTTTTCGGGGTCTCATAACCTGTAACCTTTTATATTCCTTTTGACACCAAAAATACAAACCTCTTTGCTCGCGGATTCACCTTGCCATCCTTGGCACAGAAGTAAGTCGGACTTTCAAATTTTCGCAGCAAACCATGATCTTGAGCAGCTTCCCTAGACCAAATTTCCAATGGAGTTTTACCTCCTATCGCAGTCGATCCATTTATGAGATGGCTAGCATACACAATCGCCTCAGCCCAAAATGATTTGTTTAATCCTGCATTAGACAACAACCACCGAATCTTCTCCAGCAAGAAACAGTTTACTTACTTAACCAACCCATTTATATCTTCTGTGAAGTGAGCACCAATACTGGTGTTCAGGCCAAATCGTAGGAATTGGTTCATATCTCTTCCAATATTATCAATCTGTAACTCCTTGATCTTCCTACCTATCTACTTCTCCATTCTTCCTTTCCACTTCACCAACATATCTACGGTTTCATACCTTTGTCTCAAGGGATATATCCAACAATGCCTAGATAAACTATCAATAAAAGAGACAAAGTACATGTGACCTCCAAGTGATGCAGTCTTAGCAAGTTCCCAAACGGTTACGTGAACACAATCAAGAAGACCTTCTGAGCGGTGAGTACTAGTGCTGAATTTCACCTTCTTCTTGTCCAGAACGCTGTGTTCACCTTCTTCTTATCCAAAACGCTGTGTTCACCTTCCAAGTTACAAGTAGCAGCACCTTTCATTGATCCCTTCTTTGCAGGAGCTCGCAAAGACTTTTCACCTCCATGTCCGACCTTCACCTGCCAGAGCTTCGTGCAACCATCATCTGAAGAATTAGAAGTCTCCAGCTGACCTGTAACCATACTACCCTTCAAGTAGTAGAGATTGTCCCGATGGACACCCTTCATCACCACCATCGAGCTTTTGATCATCTTAAGAACACCATCTCGTACAGATTTCACAAGACCTAATGCTTCCAAATCGCCAACAGAGATAAGGTTCCTTTTGAGTTGAGGTACATACCTCACCTCCTTCAATTCTCGTACTATCCCATCAACCATCTTGACAAGGACTGTACCTATCCCTTCTATATTATACAGATGATCATCACCCATGACCGTGTAACATCCATCTAGCTTCTCAAAACTAGAAAATCAGGCCCTGTTCGGGCACACATGATAGATGGCTCCGGTATCTAAGATCCACTCAGTATTATTTGAGTAATCAACAGTAGGAGTAGTAACAGAGAGAGAATACCGATGAGTCTTCATCCGATCCATCCGCCTGTGAGAGATTCGCCTCGGTGTTTGACTCCACCTTCTTACCTTTGGCCTTCGGGCAGTCAACTTTCCAGTGCCCTAGTTCCTTGCACAAGGCGCACTGATTTTTCTTCAGATTTCTGAAGCCTGATCTAGACTTCGATCTTCCCTGATCATCTCTTCCCTTCCTATTGAAACTTCTGCCTCTTATCGCCAATGCCTCTGCTGTTGTGCTTCCCGAAGAAAACAATCTATCATGTATCATTACTTCATAACTCACAAGAGCAGCCGACACCTCACTGTAGTTAAGGGATTTTCTTCCATTGAGCAATGTGAGAGTAAATGTCTCATACTCTTCCCTAAGAAGAGAGTTCAAAAGAATTACCGCCTTATCCTCTTCACTGGTCTCCACATCCACATTAACTAGATCTGTAAGAAGCTTCGTGTAGCGATTCAAGTGTTCATTGACGGAGCATCCTCTTTGCATCTGAAAACCATAGAACTTACTCTTCAACTGCAATCGCGATTCTATGCTTTTCGTCAGATACTTCTTCTCCAGGATCCCCACAGCTGCCTCGCAAATATCTCATACAACACTTGATACTTGATGTCTTGTGTTAGACAAGACCTGATCAAGCCACACACCGAACGGTTCATCTTGTCCCAATCTTCTTCCGTCGTTGATGCACGCTTCTTCTCCAACCGTAGAGTGTCTTCGAGGTTTGATGCCGTCAGTGAATCCATAACCTCACACCTCCACATATCAAAACTATTCGTGCCATTGAACTTCACCACATCAATCCTCAGCGGATGTGGATTCATGAATTTTCCTGATGATGTACCTTCTCCAGCCATCTTCTCAACTGATTCCTCAAAGCAATGCGAAAACAAACGGAGTTAGATAAAACAAACTAGATAAAGACAGGATATTTACCTCCACGCGAAACCCTCGAAGAGTTTCCGAAACTATCTACTCCTTCGAATTGATTCCTCGAGCAATCTACACGCTGTTTTGAGATCGACACACGATCCCACAAACAGTCCCAACGCTGATCCGAGATCGACACACGATCTCCGCCAACTAGCAACTGATGCCCTTAGAATCACCAGATGATCCCACGACGAGCCTGGGATGCTCTGATACCACTAATACAAGAGGGGAACTTGAGGGAATTCTTGGAATTCTTTTTGGGATACAATACATGAGGGCTCTAGCCTCTCTTTTATAGCCACAGAGTCCCTGGATTTAAGAAAACCCAGATTGGATTTGATTCCATCCAGAAAAGGAATCCGAATCCTAAAAGGAAAGTCCAAACGCGCATGTCGATCGACCGGCCGGTCGACCGACCCATGCCATGGTCGACCGTACCGGTCGACCGCGCCCAACCGAGAGCAGCCCTGCTTTCAGTCGGTCGACCGGGCGGTCGACCGCGCCCAACCGAGAGCAGCCCTGCTTTCAGTCGGTCGACCGGGCGGTCGACCGCTTCCTTCCTGTGCACGTTCGTGCACGCCGGTCGACCGGACGGTCGACCGGCCTCCTCCACCGGTCGACCGTGCGGTCGACCGGGAGCACAATCTGGCCTGCTCAATACGCCGTTTCTCGCTCCTTGATTTCCAATTTCTGTGCTAACTTCCTCTACTCCTCTATCTCCTCTCTCCCCCACCATATTCGACAATAAAAGAAAAAGAGCTAAAGCCAACCCATGATTTTAGCTTTGGCCTTATAATGTCTCCAGTGGTAGACTTTCATATTTATTATAGTTTTTATGATTAATCTCCTCTTAGATGATGGCCATTATGTTTGAACAATTTTCAAATGTGAGATGATAAAGAGAAGGCAGACTTGGATGCCGGTGACCATGTTAAGATACAAAGTACAATAACTTTTATAAGCATTAGTGGCATCATCATTCTCATTTTTTTCCCCTTATTTTTTTCCCTGTTCTTTTTGCTCTCTCTAGAGTCAACTCTATGCATGAATAGTGTACAAATTCTGCAAAATTTTTGTAAGTTCCAGTCTTCGTTCTGGATCACAAAGTACACAAACAATAAACAAAGATTACACATCTTAATCCATGAGGTCTTTGCTTTCATTACTATTTAAATATTATATTGCCTTGCTTTTTTGAGACAGTTGCATTGGCTTTTCACGACTGTAGACTTTCCAACTATATGCCTCTCGACTCTAGAGGAATCTTTAAAAACAAGAAGCTAGCCGAGTCAAATCTCAGCCTCCAAGATTTGAAGTAATTAATTATAATTAAAATGTTAATCAACACAAACAAGCTTTTGATATGTCGAGTGGCTTGTTTCTTGAACGAGTATGTGAGATTTTAATGTAGAGAATATGCATTTTTTTGGTTTGAAGCTAGATCTGGTATCTGACCGTATTGAATTTCATGCACGAAAGTAAAAAATAAAAAAAAAGAAAGAAAAAAGAGAGGAGAGGAGAGGAAGAGGAAGATGAGGCACACATGGGGTGCACGTGCCAAGCTAATCTTTCAGTGCCGTAGAAACCGCATGGGCGACATGACGCACATACGTAAAAACTAATTGATGAGATGGGTCATATCATGACCCATTAGTTCGTTATGGGGGTGGCAACGGGATCCAATAACCCAATAACTCAATTCGCGCTTGATCTGAACTGAGTAGTGATAGTCAAACTAGCTTATGATCTTTCAGGGTATCATATCTAGTTTGCGAAGACAGAACAAAAAAAAGCTAGTTAAATTTCAGCAATCAGTGATCACATATACTGTGTGGTGGATTTGGATTAATAGAAATAAAGCGGTCTTCTTTAGAGAAACAAGAATTGCGATGTTGGTGGCACAACTGGTATTGGCAGCGGCTGTGGAGAGATGGAATGTCGTCGAATGTGCAATTGAGCAGCCATGGGTGAATTGGGACCACTTGGAGTGGGTATCACTAACTATTAGCTCTCCTCTTTTTGTGGTACGACGAGGCCTTTCACCTGGATGGTTTAAAGTTAACTTTGACGGCTCTGTTGTTTCTTTATCAGCTAGAGAAGGTGCATGTTTTATAATGAGAGATCATGATAGCAAGCTCCTTTTGGCAGCAAGTGTCCCTTTGCAGAATGTTTCAGTTCCTCTGGCTGAAATGATCGTTGCGTGGAATGTAAAGCCGCGGTTTTTCGTAAGGGAGCTACGAAACTGTGGATTGAAGGTAATTGTCTTGAGATAATTCTCGCTATCAGAAAGGGACCAGGAGTTGATGGATACTCTGGCAATTTGCTAAAAACATCAAAGCCTGGCTTCAGAACTTTAAAGAATGGAAAGTGTCACACGTCTTGCGTGAAGGGAATGCACTGACATACTACATGGTAGCTGGAGGATCAAAGGGCATTGATAGTGAGTACATTATGGAAAACCTACTGTCTGAATTATACAATTTAATCAATTTAGATCGTAAGAGTTGTGTCTTTGAAAGAAAATGGTTTTAGTTTTCTTGTTCCACCAAAAAAAAAAAGGCTTATGATCTGCGCACCTCGATAACATGACTATAAACCTAATGAAAAAAAAAATATGAGAGGAGGAGAAAAAGCAGCTCGCCCACTAATTATTTGTGGCAACGTTTCCAGATCCGATGAGCGTTACTCTTTGAGTTTAGATTTGAAACTACATGTAATAGTTTATTGAGTAGGATTCGAATCCTAGTAAGTCCAAACCCGAGAAACATGTTATGATTTACACTTAATTCAATCTAAATCATTATCTTTCTAAAGTAAATTTGCACAAGAAATTTAATTTGTATATTTTACATAATCGTGTTTGAGTATGCTTGCTATTGATCGAGAAAAAGTTACCGATTTCTATTTGAATCTTAAAGAAAAGATGTGCATATTTAGGGGGAAATATTGAGTTTGTTAATCCAAAACTGAAATGTGAGCCGAACAAATTACTGACTTTGGATTGAACTAAGTTAAGGATCCCTAATTGCCTGATCGTTTTGAATTCTCAGGTAAGTTCACTCGGCAACCAATACATCCATTCATACTGGAATGTATTCACATAACAAATACAAAAAGAGATGATGCCAAATGAGTGCATGCATTCGCATAACTAATGCGCATGCGACGGAAAACAAATGTCTACATAATAAATTTTCTGTTATGTTTGTGTACGCATTGGCTTTACACTGTACACAACTTGTATCTGTATACGCAATGGCTTTACATCAGTACACAACAATTTACCTAAACATAGGCTTTACTATTATCTGCCGTATTGCACAAAATCGGTGATGCTGATGCTGAACATGCCGGTGTCGAGGGAAAAGAGGGAGATGCTGATGCGTGTTATCTATTTCCATTGCTTGATTTGGATCACACCTTCGGTTGAGTTGTGCTACCCATTGTCCCATAGCGAATTATTCAACTCCGGCCCTGACAGAAAAAGAATATACTTAATTCCTTCTTCTTCTTCCTCAAAAAAAAACCTTCTTTTTTGAGTCAACAAAGTAGATATCAGTACAACTATACCATTTAAATTGCAAGTCTAGGTAGAGACGTTAACTTATTTTACCCATCAATTAAGCAAACTAGATGGTCAACAATGAAATGAACAACTTTTTTGAGAAAAGCATAAGAAATTACAGAAGCCGGCTAGGATTGCAAAACTGGAAAGCAAGGAAAGGAATTTTGAGAGGAAATGCTCCAAGGCTCTTTGCAAACAGAAATGTCGGCACGTCTAATGCAATGATAAGCATCCAGGAACAGCTCCACCAACCTCCCACCAGCCAGATACGGATCCCCAAATGGATCATCTGCTCATGGATCCCCCTGTTTGCAATGGCCAAGCTGACGAACAACATTTCGATATGGAGATTGCTACATCTTATTGAAATACACTTAGAGGGGGGAGAATAAGTATGCTAGTTAATCTAATGCAAACTAATGCGGAATTAAAAACTATTTATGTAAATAAAAACTGTTAAGGTAACACACAAAGTATAACACAAGAGTGTAGCCAAATTCTCGGTGAAGCGCTCTACACTATCTCCTCAAGATTTCTCTAGATTAAGAGTTGAGGTGCCACTATGACTCTCTTGGTTGAATATAAGTGTGAACAAACAATCCCAAACATATATCAATTAAGTCCAAGTATATCAAGCATATAAAGAGATAAACAATATAAGCATGCAAGATATATAAACACAAGTGTGTTGTTGTGCGCGCAATCCAATCACAACAACCAAACAATAGAGAATCCCAAGACCTCCAGCACAAGAACAAACCCAAAACAATCACACGAAGAACACACAAATCACAAAGACAAGATTTAACGAGGTTCGGCCTGAATGCCTACGTCCTCGGGGCAATCAACGGAGAGATTTCTATTAGGAAGATGATTACAATGGCTCTAAGTCTCTTTGAATGCAAGAGAACTTAGGGCTAATACTTTTTCGCAGAGATATCTTAAACCCTAGAGTTAACATAGGCTTAAATACCTCATACAGCGGATCAGCAGATTTAACCCAGAACCCGACTGTCGGTCGACCGGCCGGTCGACCGACTTCCTTATACCGGTCGACCGTGACGGTCGACCCAAGAAACCCGAGAGTTGGGGTTTGTCAGTCAGGGTTTTCCGGTCGACCGGGCCGGTCGACCCAGAAAACCCGAGACTTGGGATCTGTCAGTCAGGCACTGCGGTCGACCGGGCGGTCGACCGCTCCAACCTCTGTGCATGTTGTGCACGTCGGTCGACCGACCGAACGGGCGACCGACCCTGCCTGATTCTGCTGCTGCTGCTGTTTTCTGCTGCTGTTCACTTTGCCTTCCGTCGTCGACTTCCTTGGCGATCTCCTCGACGCGACCCATGGCAATCCAGCAATCCAGTCAGCTTCCTAAGTAATAATCTCTCTCTTTCCAACAATTCTCCACCTCGGCAAAGATTTCCAAATCTGAGCCGAACTCCAACAAACCCCAGTCCATCACCTGACGAAATCGACACACGATCTCGGCGAAATCGACACACGATCTCGGCTTGCGCACACCGGTCAAAATCGACACACGATCTCGGCGAAATCGACACACGATCTCGGCTTGGAATCTTTGGCTCATCTATTCCTGGAAAACATCGCACACGCCTTCCCTGCACTTCACCTTAGGAGAATTTCCATACCTGCCGATCACTATCCGTGGCTCCCTCTCCGCAACTTCACGACCTCACGAAGACTTCCTTATGAGCCAACACTGACTCTCCAATGACTAGCTTTATCTAGTCTACCTGTCTTCCACTGACGGTCCAACCAAGTCTGCGTAGAACACACCAAACATCATCGGCTTCAACTGGATGCACACCACTCCTTATGCAAGCTCAACATCTTCTAACCGGAAGATAAACCTATTCATCGAGATCACACCATATCACCACTACGTGAGATCCAACTGGCCACACCACTTCACCTCTACATGAAGTCTCTTCACCTCTACGTGAAGTCTCTCCATTTCTACTTGAAGCTTCAATAGGCCACAACTCTTCACCTCTACGTGAAGATCCAAAATAACATCTCGAGAACCCAAATAGCTTCATAAAAGTTGCATCACCAAATGGCTGCGCCTTTACGGCTGCCTACGTACCTTTGCCCAAAAGGATCAAGCCAACCGTAGTTCATTAAAATGAGCTTCAGCAAGCTCAAACAATGGTACCTCTATTTGCAGCAGCGAACCTGTCTGACTGAGTCATATGAACCTCTTCCCGACCATCATGGAGAGCAACGGCCTTCAACTTAAGCTTGTCACAACCACAAGCTTGAGATTCATGCTTCTTTCTCCACAAGTGTGGCTTCACCTTAGTTCCAATGGCTGCAAATAACTCGACATCCTCACCAATGTCGTCAACCTGTTCAGCATCACCTTTGGTATCACGAACTCCACCCGGTGTCACCTCCGCTGAAGTATCCTTTGATGCCGAACCGACTGGAGATGATGGAGTAGCATCAACCTCCACCCGCTGCAATCCTTCTTTGGTCTCCGTCCTCTCCACCTGCTGAGAGATAGTGGACTTCAACACTGAAGTCTCTCCAAATGTGACATGCCTGCTCATCACGATCTTCTTGTCTTCGGGGTCCCACAACCTGTACCTGTTCTTTTGACACCCAAATAGACAAACCTCTTTGCTCGCGGATTCACCTTGCCATTCTTGGCACTGAAGTAGGCCGGACTTCCAAACTCCCGCAGCACACCATGACCTTGAGCAGCTTCTCCAGACCAAATATTCAGTGGAGCTCTTCCTCCAATTGCAGTCGATCTGTTCATGAGATGGCTAGCATACTCAGTCGCCTCAGCCCAAAACGACCTGTCTAATCCTGCATTAGACAACAACAGCCGAACCTCCTCCAGTAAGGAACGGACTACATCTTTAGCCAACCCATCTGTACCTGTTGTGAAGTGAGTTGCAATCCCTGTGTTCTGGCCAAATTGTAGGAACTGGTACATGTCCTTTCCAACATTACCAATATGAAGCTCCTTTATCTTCCTACCTATCTGCCTCTCCATTCTTCCTCTCCACTTCATCAACACATCTAGGGATTCTCCCCTTTGTCTCATCGGATATATCCAAACCTGCCTAGATGAACCATCAATAAACGAGACAAAGTACCTGTGACCTCCAAGCGATGCCGTCTTAGCAGGTCCTCATACGCTCATGTGAACACAATCAAGAAGACCTTCATTTTGATGAGTACTGGTGCTGAATCTCACCTTCTTCTTGTCCAGAACGCTGTATCCACTTTCCAACTTGCAGGTAGCAGCACCTTCCATTTCCTTCTTTGCAGGAGCTCGCAAAGACTTTTCTTCTTCCTGTCCGACCTTTCCCTGCCAAACTTCCGGGCCACCTTTATCTGAAGAACTCGAAGTCTCCACCTGATCTATCATCATACTACCCTTCAAGTAGTAAAGATTTCCTCGGCGGACGCCCTTCATCACCACCATCGAGCCCTTGATCATCCTGAGATCGCCATCTCGAACAGATATCACCATGCCCGATGCTTCCAAAGTGCCAACTGAGATAAGATTCCTTTTTAGATGAGGTACATACCTCACCTCCTTCAACTCTCGAACTATTCCATCATCCATCTTGATGCGAACTGTACCCATCCCTTCTATATTACACGGATGGTCATCTCCCATGACCGTGTAACATCCATCCAGCTTCTCAAAGCTAGAAAACCAGGCCCTGTTCGGGCACACATGATAGGTGGCTCCGCTATCCAAGATCCACTCAGCACTATCTAAGTTACAAGCAGTAGGGGTAGTAACTGAGAGAGAGAACACCGATGAGTCATCATCCGATCCATCCGCCTGTGTGAGATTCGCCTCGGTCTTTGACTCCACCTTCTTATCTTTGGCTTAGGGCATTCTGCTTTCAAGTGTCCTACTTCCTTGCACAAGGCACACTGATTCCTCTTCAGATTTCTGAAACCCGGCCTGGATTTCGATCTTCCTCTAATCTCCTTTCCCTTGATGAACCTCTACCTCTTACTTCCAATGCCTCTGCCGATGAACTTGTCTGAGAAGGATGTCTTTCATTCTTCCTTGTTTCATAACTCATCAATGAAGATGACACCTCATCATAATCCAAGCTCTGCCTTCCATTAATGAAGGTCAGTGTGAATGTCTCGTACTCCTCTGCAGGAAGTGAATTCAGAAAGATGACCGCCTTATCTTCCTCTTCTACCTTGACATCCAAATTCAGCAGATCTGTAAGAAGCTTCGTATATCGGTTGATGTGCTCATTAACTGTGCTCCCCTTCTTCATTCTGAACTGATACAGCTTACTCTTAAGCTGCAACCTGGACTCTACACTCTTCTTCAGGTACTTCTTTTCAAGGGTTTCCCACAGTTTCTTCGCTGACGTCTCATGTTGCACAAGGTATTTTATGTCTTGTGACAAGCATGAACGTATCAAGCCACATGCCGATCTGTTCATCTTCGCCCACTCTTCATCAGTGGTAGTGTTCTTCTTTCTCTCCAATAGGAGAGTGTCTTCGAGGTTTGATGCATTCAGCGCATCCATAACCTCACAACTCCACATGCCGAAATTGTTAGTCCCATTAAACTTAACAACTTCAATCCTTGGGTGATTGTTCATTGCCTTAACAGATGCAGTTTCTTCTGCCATTGAGATTTTTCCCTGATTCTCTATCTATGCGGAAGATCAACTACCTTGAAATAGATCTCTACACAGATAAAAATATGATTTTTACCTGTCCCTCGAACCCTAGATCGAGTTTCTCACCAGATCTAATCCACCACGGATTCAACGAGCCCTTCTTGAGTCCTTCTGAGATCGACACACGATCTCCACGAACACCCAATACCTCCGATCTGAGATCGACACACGATCTCCACCGGATCAGATCTCGAGCCCTTCGAATACTCAGAAATCCCAAGTGCAACCCGGAAGCTCTGATAACACTTGTTGTGCGCGCAATCCAATCACAACAACCAAACAATAGAGAATTCCAAGACCTCCAGCACAAGAACAAACCCAAAACAATCACACGAAGAACACACAAATCACAAAGACAAGATTTAACGAGGTTCGGCCTGAATGCCTACGTCCTCGGGGCAATCAACGGAGAGATTTCTATTAGGAAGATGATTACAATGGCTCTAAGTCTCTTTGAATGCAAGAGAACTTAGGGCTAATACTTTTTCGCAGAGATATCTTAAACCCTAGAGTCAACATAGGCTTAAATACCACATACAGCGGATCAGCAGATTTAACCCAGAACCCGACTGTCGGTCGACCGGCCCGGTCGACCGACTTCCTTATACCGGTCGACCGTGACGGTCGACCCAAGAAACCCGAGAGTTGGGGTTTGTCAGTCAGGGTTTTCCGGTCGACCCAGAAAACCCGAGACTTGGGATCTGTCAGTCAGGCACTGCGGTCGACCGGGCCGGTCGACCGCTCCAACCTCTGTGCATGTTGTGCACGTCGGTCGGTCGACCGACCCTGCCTGATTCTGCTGCTGCTGTTTTCTTCTGCTGTTCACTTTGCCTTCCGTCGTCGACTTCCTTGGCGATCTCCTCGACGCGACCCATGGCAATCCAGCAATCCAGTCAGCTTCCTAGGTAATAATCTCTCTTTCCAACATGTGTGTGAGAGAGAGAGATGAGCAATCGCAAACACGAGAGAATTGTTTCGAGAGCACACTTACTCTACGTCCCCGCCTTCACCACTACGAAGGATTTCCACTATAATCATCCCGCAAGATCACTCGGTACCGCAACACCTACAATGAGCTCCCTCAAGAACTCTTGAACCCGCAAGTTCCTCACTTGTTCCCGCAAGAATAACACATGCAAGCACACTAGCTTGTCAAGGCCGCACCTCATACAACTCCTCCAACCACAAGTTGGAACACTTGGTGATCACTTTACTCAATCACTATAAAACTCTCTTCACCGAGGTCAACCTCTACAACTCCTCACAATACAAGATTAATAACTTGTGATCACTTCTCTTAATCACAAAAATAACTCTCACAACAAGGATCCTAAAATGATTGATATAGCAATGAAAAGCTCAAGTTTGTGTGAGAAAAACAAGATAGAGTTGTGGTGGAAAACTCAAGAAATCTCTTTTGAAAACATCCTTTAAAAACTCCCTTTTTGATATTGAAGTTTTCGCCCAAAAACATGTGGAGATAAACCCGAAGAGAGATGGGAAAAACTGACTCTAAAACTTCTCAAAATCTTATGTCAAACTAGCCAAAAGAGTCCCTCTTATAGAGTTCAAAAATATGGCCGTTGGGGCTCAATACCCAGGCCAGATGACCTATTGGTCGACTAGCCGGTCGACTGGCTGGTCGACAGGCCAACGATAATTTATGACCGTTGGGGTTGCCGGTCGATCGCACCCAGGTCTTGACCTGTCGGTCGACCGGTCGGTTGACCGAGGCAAGAACCAGAGAGCAAAGCTCGCTGGCCGGTCGACCGGCCCTCAAGCCAGGGCTTGTGCACGTTTCTATGCACATCGATCGACCGCTCGGTCGACCGACTTCTGGCTCGGTCGACCGCCAGAAGGCCAGGTCAGGGATAATAAGGGATTCGAACTTGGTGTTATAAACTCCTATAAAATCCCATAAAATCACATAAAATTTATAAAAATAAGTTCATTGAAATACTTTGAAGTACAAATAAGTGTGATAAATAATCAACACATATTACAAACTTTTTGAACCATTTTTGCGATATAGAAATTTAGCTATAAACAAAAACCCGCATTTTTCAAAATCAATCTTCAATTTGAAAAACGATTTTTCCAAAACTTCTTCAAATACAAAAACAAGATATTTTAAACACTTTTAAAGCTTAGTGTGTATAGATATGATCCAATATACATATAAGATGAAATATCTATGTTTTTGACAATTAAGCTTTAAACAAAGTTTTGATAAATACAAAACTTAACACTATGAACTAGAAACATCAAACTAAATTTTCTTAAACGTTTGAACCAACAATGCATATAGATGAAATTCAACTATACATATAAAACATGTAAACTTATTTTGATGAACTCTATTCATAAAACATAAAGATATCTACTTTGAAGCTCAAAATCAAAACGGTATTTTCTAAAATCAAAACTATTCTTATAATAACACTACATAAATTTTGTGTGTGTGTGAGCTTGAACATTCCACAACTAATCTATCCTTTACATTTTATCTAAAACACAAAATCTTAACAATTACAAACATAAACTCAAGTCTTGAAAATCTTCTCTTGAAAAACTTCTTCTCCTTCTTAATTTGGTCCAAACCTTGATACAAAGAGTTAGACTCCTCTTGAGTACTTGATGCGATCTTTGAAGCACGAACTCTTGAATCAACACGTGTTAGCTTCAAAACTTGACTTCGAATCTTTCGTTGAAGCTAAATCCCGACTAAGATCTTGATCAAATATCTGAAACTACATAAACACAAGATCATTAGCACTATAACTATATGAGTTAATCATCATCAAAACTAGAGTGATGGGCCTTTGGGCCAACAATCTCCACCTTTTTGATGATGAAAAAACTCATGGAGTTATATATGCATGGATTAAAGATAAGCTTCATATAAGCTCCCCCTTAACTCATGCATAGCAAAAATAATAAAGATATTCAATGAAACACATATAAACTAAACAAACATATATGCATAACAACAATATTAGACACGCATATATAAACTCTCTAAATTCTTCTCTCTTTTTGTTAATTCATTAACAAAGGGGCGAAGACAAACAAACAATAAAGATGTATATGCGATATATATTCATGAGAGGAGAGACGTTAAGTTAGCTCCTCATGTATACATGCATTACATGGAGAAGAGATGACTAGATCCTAACCCACAAAAAGCATATTATACAATGTATAAGCAGAGATGTTAAGCTCTCTCTACACACGTGTACCACATAAAAAAGAGAGGTTAAGCTCTACTATATGTGTAATACACTCAACATGAATTTATATATAGAGAAGATGTTAAGCTCCCCTTACATATATGCAATATATTTCAAACAAATTTTGAAAATCTTTTTTGAAATAAATTTTCCAACAAAACAAATTTTGATATGCCACTAGAAGGTGGCAAAACAAATATTGATATACTAATTGTAGGTAAACATAAATATTATTTTATAGGTAAACATCAACATGAATACCACTTGTAAGAAAACATAAATATTGTGAAATCATTTTAAGTTTTAAAGAACTTTTTCCCTTTTAAAATAGTGCATAAGCTTGTATATGATACCAATTGAAAAAAAAAATATCATTAAAAATTAAATCAAGCTTATCATGAAATAATTCGTGCTATAAAGAGTTAACATTTTTAAACTTAGCACAATAAATCATATATATGTAAGTATGAAAATATCACTTAAAATTTGAAACATACATATAATATGAGTATACAAAATGAATTTTCATTGAAAATAATGTATATCTCATAACTACCACCCTATTCATGAACATGTTAAATAGATTTTCAATAAGGCACACAAGGCATGGTCGCCCATCTAACCGCCTTGCATGATAGGGGTTTTCAAAAATAAGATTTAAAAATATTTTAACATATTTGAAAACTCTGCCAAATTGAAGAATAATAAAACTAGTTTTATGATTAATTTTGAAAACTAGTACGAAGTCCTTCAAGTAAGGAATAAAACATAAATGTATTTATGAAATATGAAAAGTACACAAGAATCGACACTCAAAGAGTAATAAAGCATGTATATGACTCATGAAACAAAAATCATAAGTAAACAAAAGATACATAGAGTGTACAAAAATCATGTAATCAATAAAATCATGAAAATAAGGCATTGAAACTCAATTAAAACAAAATCATCAAAACTCAAGAAATTCAATTTTTATCAAAAACTAAACAAGCTTCAAGATATATGTATGTTTTATTGAAACTAAAAGTATACATACCTATCCCAAACATAAATAAGTCTACAAACGAATATTGCATGAAAAGCAAGTAACTCTAAGATAGACATGTATATCTATTAGTTTTAGACAAAATTAATATATACATGAAACTAAACACATTTTTATGAAAATATGTATAATAATAGGGAAGCCAAGTAAAGATGCAAGAATCATCAAAACAAAATTATACAAGTACATCCTATGGGTACAAATGAGCAATAAAGTACAAATACATGATAAACAAAAGTGGCTCATTAGTTGTACAAGTATAAATACTACTTTTAATAAAAGTTCCATCTAAACATGTAATCAAAACATGAAGTGAAAAAATATAAACAAACATGATCATTAGGTTAAATGCATGTATTTTAGAACTAGGATATAAACAATAGCTATATAGTGAGAACACAAAAGATGTGAATCCATATGAACATGAGTGTATCTCAAAGATTATCTATGTATATCACACGTCTAATAACATTGCATTTAACATCATGAGCATTAAAACATGACATGTCAAAAAAAAAATCAATAATATAAAATATGTAAATAAAATAAGAGTAAAGATAGTTATCATAATCAATAAACCAATCTCTAGGTCTCCAAATCATGGTAGTCCTCCCACCAAACATCCTTGATAGCGATGCATCAATTCAGTAAATCTATCTAGCTCATGCATCCACCATCAAGGCACCAACCCTCTCACGTTTTGTGAGAGATCACATCCACATCAAGCACAAGAGGTGAGAATTTTGGTATCCTCTTTTTGGGTCCACGGGGGTTAGCATCATAAGGAACCCAAACATTTTTATTTGTAAAATTTAAATAATTTAATCTATCAAAACAAAATCTTGCAAGATGTCCTTTGCGGCCACAATTTGTACATTTATACACACTAGCATTCATATGAGAATGGGTGTGATCATGGTGTGCATGTGATGTATGCCATAGGGTATGTGCATGAATGTGTGGAACTTATTTCTTACGAACCATAGATTCCAATTTAGAGTGATTAAATGCACATTGGCTCAAAGTGGAGCCCAAACAATCAATGTTCTTCTTCATAATGCAAATATCATTATTAATTTTGAAAGAAGAGACATGAGCATGAGAATCAACAATCTTTTTCTTTTTAGAAATATTTTCTTTTTTTTAAAACAATTTTCTTCGTCAAAGAGTTATTTTCTTCCAAAATAATCTCTTTTTCTTTTTCCACCAAAATAGTTTTATGTTTCAATGAATTGTTTTCTTCACAAATGTCATTTAATTTTGAAGACAAGAAAATATTCTCCTTTTTCAAAAATTCATTTTCTTTTAAAACACATTCAAATTTATTTTTAAAAGAATCATTTTCTTTTAACAAAGAAGTGTTTTCCTTCTTCAACTTAACATTTTCAATTTTAATAAATCATATTTTTCAAGAAGTTTTTGACAAAAAGATGCAAGCTCATCATAAGGCATGTCAATATCTTCTTCTAGCTCGGATTTAGAATTTACCTCAAGGGCCCTTGGACCATGAAGCACATGTTGGAAGCATCACTTCCAACATCTGAGTCACTACCTATATAGTATTGCTTTTGTTCACTAAGGGAGACAAGTGTGTTCTATACTAGAAAAGTCGAATCAAAGTTAGAAACCATAGATAAATATTCATCATTTAGGGTACTCTTTAAAGCATGAAGAGCTTTTGCATTAGCTCAAGGTTTTTGCCATTAAAAAAATAAAATCTTTAATTGTGGCAAAATAAACATGAATTCCTAGGGCTTTGAGATACGTTGACATCTTAACTTTCCAAGTTTGGATGTTAAGAATATCAAAAATGGGAGGTGTTATGAAATCCATATGAGTGTGTAAATAAATATAGTGATTAGCTATAATGAGGATCTTTAACTCAAGGTTGTTAGACCCAAATCAAGAGCACCAAGCTCTGATACCAATTGAAATACACATAGAGGGGGGGTAAATAGGTGTACTAGCTAATTTAATGCAAACTAATGCGGAATTAAAAACTATTTATGCAAATAAAAACTATTAAGCTAACACACAAAGTATAACACAAGAGTGTAGCCGAATTCCTGGTGAAGGGCTCTAGACTATCTCCTCAAGATTCCTCTAGATTAAAAGTTGAGGTGCCACTATGGCTCGCTTGGTTGAATACAACTGTGAACAAACAATCCCAAGCATATATCATTAAGCACAAGTATATCAAGCATATAAAAATATAAACAATATAAGCATGCAAGATATATAAGCACAAGTGAGAGAGAGATGAGCAATCGCAAACACGGGAGAATTGTTTCGAGATTCGAGCACACTTTCTCTACGTCCCTGCCTCCACCACTATGAAGGATTTTCACTATAACGATCCCGCAAGATCACTCGGTGCCGCAACATCTACAATGAGCTCCCTCAAGAACTCTTGGAGCTGCAAGTCCCTCACTTGTTCCCGCAAGAACAACACACATAAGCACACTAGCTTGCCGAGGCCGCACCTCATACAACTCCTCCAACCACAAGTAGGAACACTTGGTGATCACTTCACTTGATCACCACAAAACTCTCTTCACCGAGGTCACAACCTCTACAACTCCTAACAATACAAGAATGATAACTTGTGATCACTTCTCTTGATCACAAAAACAACTCTCACAACAAGGATCCTAAGATGATTGATATAGCAATGAAAAACTCAAGTTTGTATGAGAGAAAAACAAGAATAAGTTATGGTGGAATACTCAGGAAATCTCTTTTGAAAAACACTCTTAAAAACTCTCCTTTTGATACTGAAGTTTTAGCCGAAAAACATGTGGAGAAAAACCCTAAGAGAGATGGGAAAAACTGGCTCTAAAACTTCTCCAAAATCTTATGTCAAATTAGCCAAAACAGCCCCCTCTTATAGAGTTCAGAAATATAGCCATTAGGGCTCAATACCCAGGCCAGATAACCTATAGGTCGACCGACCAACGATCATATTTATGACCGTTGGGGTTGCCGGTCGATCGCACCCAGGTCTTGACTTGTCGGTCGATCAGGGCCAGATCCAGAGAGTGAACTTTCTAGATCGGTCGACCGCCCGGTCGACCGGCCCTCAAGCAAGGGCTTGTGTATGTTTCTGTGCACATCGGTCGACTGCTCGGTCGATCGACTTCTAGCTCGATCGACCGGTCGGTCGACCGCCAAAAGCCAATTCAAGGATAATAAGGGATTCAAACTTAGTCTTATAAACTCCTATAAAATCCCATAAATCACATAAAATTTACAAAAATAAGTTCATTGAAATACTTTGAAGTACAAATAAGTGTGATAAAAAATCAACACATATTACAAACTTTTTGAACCACTTTTGTGATATAGAAATTTAGCTATAAATAAAAACCCGTATTTTTTAAAATCAATCTTCAATTTGAAAAACGATTTTTCCAAAACTTCTTCAAATACAAAAACAAGATATTTTAAACACTTTTGAAGCTTAGTGTGTATGGATATGATCTAATACACATATAAGATGAAATATCTATATTTTTGACAATTAAGCTTTAAACAAAGTTTTGATAAATACAAAACTTAACACTATGAACTAAAAACATCAAACTAAGCTTTTCTAAACGTTTGAACTAATAATGTATATAGATGAAATCCAATATACATATAAAACAAATAAACTTGTTTTGATGAACTTTATCCATGAAACATAAATATATCTACTTTGAAGCTCAAAATCAAAACGGTTTTTTTAAAATCAAAACTATTCTTATAAAAACACTACATAAATTGTGTGTGTGTGTGCGCGCGCGTTTGTGTGTGTGAGCTTGAGCATTTTACAACTAATCTATCCTTTACATTTCATCTAAAACAGAAAATCTTAACAATTACAAACATAAACTCAAGTCTTGAAAATCTTCTCTTGAAAATCTTCTTCTCCTTCTTGACTTGGTCCAAACCTTGATCCAAAGAGTTAGACTACTCTTGAGTACTTGATGCGATCTTTGAAGCGCGAGCTTTAAATCAACACGTGCTAGCTTCAAAACTTGACTTCGAATCTTTCGTTGAAACTAAACACCGACTAAAATCTTGATCAAATATCTGAGACTATATAACAAGATTATTAATATTATAACTACATGAGTTAATCATCATCAAAACTAGAGTGCTGGGCCTTTGGACCAACAATTATGCCCTTCACTTACAAAAACATAAACTCGACCTACTGTATAATGTGTCTTAAATCACAAGTCATGATTTTTAAGACCATGTCACTTATTTCGAAGTACATATTATTTATTTGAACCCCTGCAATGGCCTACAATATAATTTAGTCATAATTTTTAAGACCATGTCACTTATTTCGAAGTACATATTATTTATTTGAACCCTGCAATGGCCTACAATATAATTATAGCAGCATAATGCAGTACCATGATAATATTGCTTATGAGAGATTAACCAAATTAATTAGCAGATGGTGGACCCTACCCAAATGATAACAAGTAAAATGATGATATCAGGATCAAATGGTTCGATAAAGTTGGAGCTGCTACATGAAACGACAGTCTCAGTGATTTGTCGCGGCCTAAATTATAGGATTAGAGACTTTGAAGCTCATTAAAAAGGACCAAATTTCTCGAGTACTGCAGCTCACAAACCAGAAATTCTTGTGTTCTCTGTTTCATGCAACTCCGACTTCATCAAGCCAAATACCACACACGCTACATTCCCTGCACAAAATGGGTACCGAGTTCATGTATGATGTATCCTTGTGTATAATAAAAACTTTTACGCTCGCAAGTCCATTTCTTCAACTGTCCTGCACCCTCAGGCTCCAGGTTGTGACCATCAATCCTCGACATTATTACAATATACAACACCAACCTAACCTTGATGTGTTGTTATACTGTGCATGGCCAATCACCCCACCCGGATCCAGGTGTCTGGGTGCAGCCAGGACCACATCATGGACTGGCCAACCCTACATCCGAATTGTTATTGCTCAAGATCTGATCCTGTCGACTTCAGTGGCTCCGATCATGACCTTGAGTTTGCTGGAACACTAGTTTAGTTACTGGCACAATCATCATCACAACTAATCTACAAGGAAAGAACAAAGAAGTCTCGTTAAGAAAATTTCCATGTCTTTTGCTCTTGTCATTCTTAATTTAAAGTTGGCCATAACTTGGGACTAATTTTTGTCTAGTCCTTCAAAAAGCACTGATAAGCCTAATAGTTCAGATTTCACCCCCCTCCACCCTCCCTGTTCTCTTCTTAATTTATGGCTCCTAACTTAAAACATATTTGATCGGTTCATCTGTAAACATCAATCAAGGAAGACTCAGTACAACTGCACATGCTAATCGAATACGTATGGTGTTAGCTGCCATCTGCAATAAATGTGAAAAATCTATTTCTTTATGTGTGTGTTATACAATAGATATCATTAAATATGTGATAATGAAATTAGCCAATCTATTATATCATTGGTGAATGGTTACAAATATTTGGGCTTGTTGAGCATAAAGAGTAGATTACAGAAATTTCTCTTAAAGTTTCCTCAACTTAATTTTAAGCACGTGAACACTGTTAATCCTGCAGGTCATGTGAGATGTGACCTTTAATGGATATTTCTGCCCTTTCAGGAGAACGAACCTGAGGGGGCAAATACGGTATTTCATATTAGTCAACGGCGCTAAGACTAAAGAGTGGTTTAGGTTCTTAACATTAAACATTAGGGTAGTTATTTGTTCTAAAGGAAACTTTGAGGAAGTCATTTTGTAATTTACCCAAGTATACAATTGAAACTACAGGCCTGTAGTCAACAACAACTCCATGTACTCATAGACAATTGAAACCTCATTATTCTATGAACCCTTTCAGTAATTTTATTTACAAAGATAATTTAACTCTCTCAAAGTTGTGCACCATGACACCACCCTTGTAGTCAGCCAAATCCAAGTGGGTGGCATCTGCCAAGCCCATAACATCAAAAATTCAACTGAAGGGGTACAAAATCCTTACTTTTATATCTCATTCCTAACCAAAGCCCCCACACACAAACAAATCAAGCATTCATTTGCCTCTTGAAGCTCCTCTCCACCCCCTTCACCCTCCCCTCTCTCCATCCAAGCCAAGATGCCTGCAGCCAAGAACTCAGATCCCCAGCACCAGTCCCTTCAGATCACTCAGCATGACAAGTTCTACTCTCGGCTCCTTTCCAAAGAAAGCTCCTTAGCGAATCCGTCCTTCCGTGTGTACTACGGTGGAGCCTCTGGCGCCGTCCCCTTCATGTGGGAATCTCAGCCGGGCACCCCGAAGAACACCACAACACCAGCACCCTCCCCCCGCTCACCCCTCCCCCTTCCTACCACTGCAATCCTAAAAGGAGAGCCACCAAGAAATCCTCGCCAAAGATCAACAGTCTCATGCACTGCATGCTGCCTAGGCTCACTCCAAAGAAAACTGGCTTGCTCTCGTCACCAACCTCCCTGTCATCGCCATCAGTCTCATCTTCAGGGTCATCAGACTCGCCCCGACACAGTAGGTTCTCAAGCCCACAGTCTTCATTCGATGATAATGAATCTGGTGATGAGGGGTCACCAACTTCTCTGTGCAACAACCATAGAGGGAATAGTGACCAAAGGGGATGCTATTCGATGGTGATCATGAAGAATGCGCTGTTATCAATTGTCGGCAGCCATGGATCTAGCCAAGGTACTGCTGCATAGAAGTTTCATTTAGTCTTAAGCTTGGAGTGAGTGTTATTTGCTGTGTAATATTTGTGGTAGCATGCCTCATCTACCCAAATAAAAAAACAAAAACAAAAAAAAAAACATTGTAGCTAGATGTTAAGAATAATGGTTAATGTTTCTACTCCTATATACTACAACCTTCATATTCTTCTTCTGTTACTGCTTATTATTCTTCTTGTAACAAGATATAAGGTGTGGTAGAGGTAATATGATGGTTTTATTGGAATTTGTCAAGATGGTAGCTTCTCCATTGTCCTGTAATAGAATTTGGAATTTGAAGCCAACAGCTTATCAGAGAAGTTGGATAGAATACTATCATCTTCTCTTATTCTTTTAATGTAAATATTATTATGAAGAGCTTTGCTTAAACTGAAATTTGAAACAACTAGATTAAACAGGGATCGTTGTTGAATTGAGTGAAATCAGTTGAATGGAGTGATGAGATGACTATTCATGGAATCAACAAACTGATGGGATTTCAAATGAGTTTTAAATAATATAAAGAGGAAAGGTGAGTGAAGCTTCATTGCTTCATATTCACTGTTTAATTTAATAATTAGGTTCAAGACTATACTTCCTCTCTCTTGGTACATGTGATGAAGCTGTCCTGCAGTAATTGTGTTACATGAATCAAGGACCAAACTAAATTGTGATGGGCCCTCAACATCTTTTATTTATCAGTACTGTAGTTGTTACTAGTAGCCTTCCCATATTTATTCAGGAAATTAATGGCTCACATAGTTTCTTATCACAATTTTTTAAAATTTAAAATTCAGTGTTGTTTACTTGGATCCAAAAGTCTTAAGATAGCTTCTCACTCAGAACAAAGATCTAAAGTTTAGGGAGAACAAACCAAGGAAAAGGCAAGAGATTTAAAGGAGGGACAAGAGTTGTTAAAGCAAAGAAAGGAAATGCCGAAGAACTAGATGCTTTGACTGATTCACTCAAGTTATTACTTTAAACTTTTATCTTTCATAAATTTTTCTATACTTCTTCTTTATGAAAGTGATGCATTGCTGATTATACCCACATGGACCACATTGCCCCACATGGAGGAGGGTATTGTAATTTAATGCACAAGGGGAAAGATGCTGCAGGTTTCACACATGGTATGGCTAAGGGTATACATAGGAGGTGAAGGCTGGGTGCTGTCAAAGACTCAAAAGTAGGGTATTGTTGCTTAACTAATCTGTGTAGTAACATGCAAACAGTGTTCTGGTTAAGGTTGTATGAATATTAAATTACTTGTATATTACAGAAAAGCTGGCTAAAACATTCATTCAAGAAAAGAAAAATTATCATCAACTCGAGTGTTGCTATAGTTTTCATGTATGGTGTCGAATACAAATCATAACACCTTGAACACGATCGAGTTACATGATGCCCTCTATTTTGAAGAGCCAACTATCATCTGCATGGCTGAGATTTAATTGTTTCAGTTTGCAGGCAATAGATTCTGCATATTTATGCAAGATGTTCTGATAGAATTCAAACTCTAACATTGCAGCAACCACATGTTTTATTGGCTTAATTTTATGGTATATAAACTTACCTCTGTATGGGGGCCTTGTGCCACTTATATTTTTTTTGTGAAGCCTTGTATTATTTACATAGAAATAGATATTTGTGCATTATCATATAAAAGTCGCTCGTCAGAAGGGCCATCAAAGGGCAAAGTTAAAAGAAGAGGAACAGAACTAAAACTCATGTCAACACACAACAACAACAACAACTAAGCCATTTGTCCCAAGTATTTGGGGGTAGGCTACATGAACCAAAAGAGAATTATGCCGGATCGGGCACATGGATCAGCTTTCTCCACTCATTCCTATCGAGCAATGTGCCTTCACTAAGACCTTTAGCCTCTGTATCTTGTCGTATTACCTCCATCCATATTTTCTTCGATCTCCCCTGCACTCTTTTAACTTGCCCTAAATTGATACGCTCTACTCGCTGGACTGACGCATCTGTAAATCTACGTCGCACATGATCAAACCATCGTAAGCGGTTTTCTCTCATCTTCTCTTCTATAGAGGCTACACTTGTTTTAGTACGAATATCCTCATTTCTCACTTTATCTCTCCGCGTGTTACCACACATCCAACAAAGCATGCACATCTCTGTTACATTCATCTTCTGGGCATGATATCTTTTTATAGCCCAACATTCTGTGTCATATAACAAAGCTGGTCTAATAGCAGTCCGATAAAACTTTCCCTCCAGTCATAACAGAATGTTACGATCACATAAAACTCCTGTTGCGCCCCTCTATTTCAACCAGTCGGTTTGGATCCTATGGTTGACATCACTATCGATCTCCCCATCCTTTTGAATAATAGAACTCAAGTACTTAAAATGACTGCTCATCGGTATTTCTTGTCCATTTAGGCTCACAATACTATAATCTCGGATTTCCTATTTACTGAATTTACACTCTATATACTCTGTTTTGACCCTACTTAATCTAAAACCTCGAGATTCTAGAGTTTGCCTCCATAACTCCAATTGGCATTTATCTCAGCTCTCGTCTCATCGACTATGACAATATCATCAGCAAACAACATACACTATTATATCTCATCCTGAATAGCTCTAGTAAGCTATCCATCATTATGACAAATAAGAATGGACTCAATGCAGATCCTTGATGCAATCCAATTGTGATAGAAAAATCACTTGTTATGTCTCCACAAGTTCTGACATTTGCTACTATTCCATCGTACATATCCTTGATTATGTCATTATTTGATGGGGACTCCCTTTTTCATCAATGTCCACCATAATACCTCTCTTGGCACTTTATCATAAGCTTTTTCTAAATCAATAAAGACCATATGCAAATTTCTCTTTCTCTCTCGAAATCTCTTTATAAGTTGACGAAGCAAATGAATAGCCTGTGTCGTCGATCGCCCCGGCATGAAGCCAAACTGGTTCTCTGATATTGTAACATTCTGCCTTAACCTGTGTTCAATTACCCTTTCCCCAAACTTCATGGTGTGACACATGAGTTTTATTCCACGATAGTTTGAATAACTATGTATATCACCCTTTTTTTATAGAGAGGTACTAAGGTACTCTTCCTCCACTCATTTGACATCTTTTTAGTTAGACAGATCTTGTTAAAGAGGTTTGTCAGCCATCTCACGCTCATCTCTCCTAAGCATTTTCATACCTCAATAGGAATTCCATCCGAACCAACAACTTTCCTTGACTTCATTCTCTTCAAGGCCTCTTTAACTTCAGATTCGCTAATTCTGCACATATAATTATGATTCATATCCTGACACTGAATGGTAAGGTCATCCGAGTCTTAAGTAGAACTACCATTGAACAATTTGTCAAAATACTCTCTCCATCTTTTTTTGATTTTTTCATCTCGAACTAAAACTTTCTAATCCTCATCGTTTACACACCTCACAGTATATAAGTCTCTAGTCTTTCTCTCTCTTATTCGAGCAATTCTATATATATATCCTTTTCAACCTCTTTGGTATCCATCTTCTCATACACTTTTTTGTACAGTTTACCTCTTGCATTCTGAACAGCTTTCTTAGCCTCTTTCTTGGCTAGCTTATACCTCTCAAAACGTACTCCATCACAATTTTTCTTCAAATCTCTATGAGAGTCCTGTTTGATCTTAATGGCAGCTTTTACCTCTTCATTTCACCATGATGTATCCTTACATGGTGGAGCATCACCCCGTAACTCACCAAGTATATCTTTAGCTACTCTTTTAATGCAGTTAGCAATTTTTTCTATGTTGTATTGGGATCATCTTGGGTTTTTCAATCTGCATCATGTACTACTCGATCTATAAAAACTCCTTGGTTACCTTTTTTTTACCGTCACCACTTAATCTTAGGATCTAACTTACATTTAATCTTTCTAAATCTCCTTCTAATCTGGACATTTAAAATTAAGAGTCTATGTTGGGTTACTACACTCTCACTCGGTACTACATTCCAATTCAACAACCTCTATCTACTTTTTTAGTTAAAAAGAAATCTATTTGGCTCTCACTTGATCCACTTCTAAAAGTGATCAAGTGAGAGTCTCTCTTCCTGAACCAAGTATTCACTAATCATATGACAAAGCAAAATCTAGAATCGAGTTACCTGATTCATTTCTTTCTCCAAAACCAAATCCTCCATGTATACTATCAAACCCATAACGACTAGTTCCTACATGCCCATTGCGGTCACCGCCTATGAAAAGCTTTTCTCAAATGGGTATGCCTTGCACAATCTCATCTAAATCCTCCCAAAATTGATGCTTACTTGACTTATCAAGTCCTACTTGCGGTGCATAGACACTAATAATATAAAAAATCTCCCTACCTAAAATAAGTTTAACTAGTAAAATCCTATCACTCTTTCTCCTAACCTCCACTACACCTCAAGCAATTATTTATCTATGATCACACTCACCCCATTATGATTTTTATTTCTACCAGTATACCAAAGTTTATAATCCCAATGCTTTATAGTTCTAGTTTTTTCACCTACGCACTTAGTTTTCTGCACACACAAAATACTAACATTCCGTCTAACCATAACATCAACTAATTCTGCTAATTTACCTATAAGAAAACCTATGTTTCATGATGCTAACCTAATCCTATATTCATGAGCTAACTTTTTTACCCTCACCCGCTCATAAAAGTGTGGGAACCCTTACTCATTTGACACCACATCGGGCGCCGATGTGGCGCGTCGTTTCTGGACGACGACCTGGCAATTCTTGCCTACTTTTCGCTACACCCGGGCTCCGATGTAGCGCGTTGCTCAGTAGGAAACGCCCCAACGAAATTTAGTTCTTAGTTCATGTTCATAGTATGTGACGATGTTTTACGTTGGCTATCACAGGCCTACCACAACCCTTCTCCTTTATCCTGATTTGGAACAGGCAGTGAACGATGCACTGGCGGAGTTAACTAAAACTCATGTCAGGTCATTGTATTCTAATATTCAGTTCCTACATGGTGCTTAAGATTGAGCATGAGCAACTAGTTAGGTACTTGGAGATGCGGTCGTTTGTATGTATACTGTAGCTTTGGATGAGAACTAGTATACCGTCGTTGTCGGTGCAAAACAGACAGTTCAGTTAGAGGAGAAGAAGAGGGAGAGGAAGGAGAAAGAATGAGGGGAAGATAAGAGAGGAAGAAGAAGAATATGGATGAAGACAGACGGACAAATAAAGTCCCTTCGATCGGTTCTGAATGTATGCTATTCCAATTCTACTAACAGTACAAAGTCAACACCTGATCTGCCAAATGGAATTCATGCATGCAAAGTCTGAATTGGACATATGATGCAATCTTCTCAAATTGCAACCCTCCAGCTTGGCAAAATTAAACATGCACACTGGAGAAAATCAAGCCAATGCATGCAACTTGATGGCGAATGGTCCATTGATTAAGCACTCTGAATGTGTGGGCCAAACTGCAACTGCCCCTGCACAATTTGAACGCATAGCATCTAAAAGGAACCAGTAAAGGTGGGTGCCCAACATTTAATATTCTAACCATCTGTCTAATCTAATAGCGCTTAAAGTTATCATAGAATAAAAAGCACATCCGTTGTCGCGTGTTTATTTCACTGTAAAGTTCGTAAGTCGCAAGTGGCAATTACGACTTATCACTTGCGGTGTTTATTTAGTCTGTAAGTTATAAAATGCACTTGCATCCTACTTACGATCCATTTGCAACACAAAGAGTTAATTTTGTGGTCATGCAAATCTCACTTCTAACCCACTTGCAGCGCAAATAGTTAATTTTGTGGTCATGCAAATTTGTATTGCTAATAGTCAATTGTAATTAAATTAATGTGTTTCTATTATTCGATTAATCTTTTTAAATTATGAGAAATTCTTTTTAATTATTAGATTAAAGTTTTTATTAGTAATTTAATAGTTTTTAATATTAGAATCTTTTTAATTACTAGATTAATATAATATATTCCACTCAATTTTAATTCTTACTTTATTTATAGATTAGTAATATTTAATATAAATTTAATAAGTTTTGATTATTAGATTAAAATTTTAAATTTTAATAATATATTTAATGAAATATTTCACTACAGCCACCTACTTTGCTTCATAATTAGAAAAAAACTCAACGTCATAATTTGATTTGCTACAGCCTCATCCACATCACATAAATTGATTCATCCCAATCACCATTTGCTTATATATTTTTATTTCTTATTTTACCATTTCTTATTGCACCTGACGATGTTGTCCCCTCCACCTTGACCCCGACGCAGAGTAATTTGCGGGTCAATCTGCGCGGTCAGGTCATCGTAGGGGTTAGAAGAGGCGGGAAGTCCCCTCTCGAGGTCAGAGGCAGAGCCCCTGGAATTTTTTTTGGATCGACCTTTTGCAGATCTCTTTTTGCTCGTACTCGCGATGAGTTCTGTGAAAACTGACTCAGAAATAGGGTATTTTGTGAGAACTGTGATCATGATCACAGTTCTGACAACTAAAAAATAAGGCATTTTATGAGGACTGTGACCATTTTGTGAGGATTGCGCGCAGTCCTCATAAAGACTCAAATATATGACATTTTTTGAATATTGCAATCATGATCGCAATCATATAAAGACTCAAAAACATGACATTTTTGTGAAGGTTGTGATTATAGTCGCAGTCCTATAGTGCATTTTATAGGACTGCGATCATGATCACAATCCTCATAAATAAGACTATGATTATTTTGTGAGAATTGTGATCATAATCGCAGTTCTCAGAAATGAGGCATTTTCGTGAGGACTGTGATCATAGTCGCAGTCATTTATATTATGATTATTTTATAAGAACTGCGATCATAGTCACAATCTTCAGAAATATGACATTTTCAAAGCGGTCCACTTTTTTTAAAGCGATTACTCAAGGATATTTTCATCTTTTGCTGTGGATGAGCACTTAAGCGCTCGGCACGTGGGCGCATATCCTTACTTTAATATAAGAGGTGGTTGAAGCGAATAAAATTATGAAATTGAGTTTTTTTCTAATTACGATTTGACACAGGGGGTGTAGCGAAAAGCCCCATAATTAATACTTAATATTTTTAATATTTACTAATTTTAATTATTTAATATATTATATTTTAAATATAATTAATTTAATTTTAATTACTTAATATTTTAATTTTAGTAATTTTTGGTATTTTTTTAATATTTTAAAATCGTCAAATAGTTAATTTTGTCGTCAACTTTTTCACTTACGACTTACACACAATAGCCAAACACCGTAATATATAATATACTTATTCACTTATAATTTTATATTACCAACCAAATACCATAAAAGTTACTTGCATATGACTCACTACAACTATAAAAGAGTTTACCACTTACGACTTATGACTTACGATCACTTATGATAACCAAATAGGCCCTAAAAGAGCCATATTTTCAGCACGGGAAGGGTTGAAATCATGGTTTTAGACATCGGCTAATTTCGATATATATTCCCTAAATTATTATTAGATTTTGATATACGTGATACAATAGTAATGTTATAATATTGCTTGACATTTGGATTGTATTGTCGTTATTGACGGAGATTGTTGACCATTGGCCAATGCCGATACTGAGATTTTCAATCATGGTAGAAACCTAATTTTCATAGGGAATACATGGAGACGATAGGAAATAAGTAGTAAACATATATAAAATCTAGTGAAATAATTCACAAAGATTTCAACATCTTCTTAAATGATGTTTTGTGACATATAACAAAGTGTATATAAATCTCTATGCTTCGGCTTTGTGAAATCTTTAGGATTTATTTCATAAAGATCCAACACATTTTTATGAAACCCTCTCCTTTATCCAAATTTTAGTAAGATAGACAAATAAAAAGACATTACAACTGCACTTACCAAAGTTCACTTGTTTGATATCGTTGGCTGATGGATGCGGCAACCTACAATATCATAATAAGCATTCCAATTGGTGTCTGAATCAGCATTGGCCCACTCATGAAATCAGAAGCTAAATCCAAATAAAACTCACAGTCCTTCGTACACTTCTACAGTTTCAGCTTTGTCATTTTGGCCAATAATTTATAATTAGGATTAAGGACCAATCTAAAACATTAACTTGTTAAATTGAACATATGACCACTAACAAAGAATACATTGGATACCATTTGAGTCGTGGTATTTAAAGTTTCTCAAAAATCAGTTGCGTATGGGTTCAAGAGTCATGTACTACAAAGCCTCCCAACGCAGAAGAGGAGTCTTCTTGTAACAAAGGGATACATCAAATGCAATGTGTGCCGCAGCTGGCCGAGGAGGGTTAGTGAGGGCGACTGACCGAGGAGGGTTGGTTTTCAGCGGGGTTGTGTGCCGCAGCTGCGGTGATGGGGTTGCCATATTCGGTGGTAGGGGTTTCAGTGTCAGCATGCGCGAAGAGGAGCCGCTGAGGACGAGGTAGTATGAAGAAGTCCGATAGCGTGCCGATGGACTTTTTCTTTTTTTTCCCTTTTCTTTTTTCTTTTGCTTTTGTTGGAGCAAATTCTGTGTGAGAGACACGTTGTATCCTTGGTGCTTGAGTATGTTTCGTTAAACGCTTATTAATGAAACGTTGGAGCCTTTTTGCCTCACGATTTTATCTTATATATATATATATATATATATATATATATATATATATATATATATATATATATATATATATATATATATATATGGGCTTACTGTACCTCAGCCTGCGGGCTGAGAGAGTTTTCTCAGCCTGCGGGCGTGGCAACATCACCGCCCCACATCTGTTAAAAAATTTGGCGGACAAAATCCTGTAAAATCCCGCCCAATTTAATGCCAGTCACCTCAACATTGTATTTTCCGAAAATACCCTCCATCACAAACTTTTACCTTATTGTAAAAAAATTAGTCTTCCAAAAAAATTTACAGCTCTAAAACTTCAAACGGCGGTTCTGATCCAATTTGTTCTTTTCCTTCAAAAATTTCATCCGTTTTTGAAAAAAATTATTTGCAACTGATGGCGCCTAAGAAATCATCCGTCGAAAAAGGTACTACAAAATTGATATTTTCAAAATTTTTAGGGTTTTGTGTATTTTAATAGTTTTAAATTTTTTCAAGATTTATTTCTGAAGTCGCATTTTTTTTAAATTTTTTTAAATATTGGAAACATGGTCGCAATTACGAAAGAGATTTTCAAACTTTAGACGATAAAGGTCCTATTTTTTGAAAGTTTTTATTATTTACTTCTATTTTTACTGTGTCGCAGTTCAGATCTGTGCGACTTTGGAAATTTTTTTTTTTTTTACCTTTCCTTGTGGACGAATGCGACGTTGGTCGCAGTATATGAACTTTACTTTTTTTTCTCACATACTGACGACATGGGGTCGCAGTTGTTTAAATAAGAGTTGTAGTCTCAAGTCTTCACCAAGGTCGCAGTTTATTTTAAATAAATGTTTTTATCAAACTTGTGTCGCAGTTGTTTCTTTTTGAACTGTAGTCTTATGCGACCTTGGTCGCAGTGTTGGCCCTGGTCGCAGTTGTTCTGATTGCACTGTAGTCCTATGCGACCTTGGTCGCAGTGCGACCTTGGTCGCAGTACATGTAGTGCGACCCTAGATTGCAGTCTACTAGTGTTTTTTTGCAATGCATGACTGCGACCGAGGTCGCAGTTTATTAAAAAACAAATATGCTTTTTATTCCCTTATAATTTTTTAATAATCATTGGTCTAAAGTGTTTAATTTTTCTTCCTACGTAGGTAAACAACAGATACAGGTTCGTCCTCTGAGATCAAGCATAAAACCAATGTGCCAGTTAATGAAGAAATTTAAGAAGTACATACCGGCTGATTTCGTAGAGGCGATGAAGAATACCCCATTTGGCCCAATCTTCATGGCGTTCTACAATGAAGAATTTGGGGCTGAAAAGACACTAAAATCAAACGTTGCTGTGCTGCGTATTTTAAACCAGTATGACAGGAATACAAGGATCTTTACAATTGGGGGCAAAGAGATTAAGTTAACAGTGGAGGATGTTGCCCTTACTTTTGGTCTACCTGTCAATAGGGTAGATTTGTGATGAATAAGACATGTACGCTGAAAGATAGAGGGGTTATAAAACATTTTTTCCCCAATATAAAGAAGATCACAAAAGTATCTATTGAAGATGCTTTGGATGATCTTCTTGTCAAGAGAAGGAGGAGGGATATATTAGATGTGACACAGGATGAACAATTTGAGCAGCAAATGTCTATGAAGGAAATTATAAGAGACATAAATAGACTTGCAGCTCAAGACTTTACCACATTAGTCATCCTATACATGTCAGCCACTCTTTTCTTCTCTGGCAGTAAATGCACGGTGCCGTGGTATATTGTGGAACAGATTGCCAATATGCAACTGATGAGGACAATATGCTGGGCAAAAGCTGTTTGGCAATTCCTGATTGACTCAATGGACATCTTCAGGCAAACCACGTACGAGCTGCAAGGATGCTCCGTGCAAATTATTGTAAGTAGAAATCTCAAATTTGGCCAACATTGTATGAAATTTACCCATAAATTGATAAAATTTGTGGAAACTAATTTAATTTTTAATTTTTGCAGTATTGGCTGTGTGAGAGGGCACCTATTTTTGAGCAGAGGTCTGGTTTGGAGGAAAAAACCCCACGCGCAGTAAGATGGGACCTCCAAAATATTAGCAGATCTCTACTTGAAGTTGATCTAAAAAAGATTGACAGCAATATTGTAAGTTAAACTTCTTTTTATGTGTAGTACAAATAAAATGCGACCATAGTCGCAATATTGAGCTGTAACTTTCGCAGTTCGTTTTATGCCTGACAAATAATGTGCGACCATGGTCGCATTCTCTTGAAAATACCCTTTTCAACAGAAATGCGACATGGTCGCAGTGTTGAGCTGCATGTCTTGGCAGATAAATTTATGCACGACAAAACATACTGCGACCATGGTCGAATTCTTATCCAAAAATATTTCATAAATAAACTGCGACCATGGTCGCAGTATCATTATTTCATTGTTTTATTTTTAGCTTACCTTTTTCTGTTTATTTTCAGATTTTGAGTCGAATGGCCAACATCTCTAATGATGAAAAAAATATGGTTGGCCTTCCTGTTGAAGGGGAAGAGGATGAGGAAGAAGAAGTAGCAGAAGATGAAGGTGAAGAAAAAGAAGAAGAAGAAGGTCAAAGTGAAGGAAATGAAGGAGGTCATACATGTAATGAGGCTGACATCCCGGCGGAAAAGGAGCCAGAACCGGCTGAAACGAGTGAGCAAGAACCAATTTTTGAAGGTTATTTGCCACCTCCACCGGATGTTCAAGCAGCAGAAATAAAACGATTGAGGTCTGCAAATCAGCTCTTGAGAGATTATGTTTCTCAGCTTGAAAAAAAGATTGAAAATATGGAGAATGAGAAAAGAGTCAAGGCTGAATTAAAATTAAAAAGAAGAGAAAAAAGAGAGAAGAAGAACCAAAAAAGGCAACAGGAGAATAGAAGAAGGGAAGAGGAGGAGAATGAAAGGAGGAAGAGGGAAGAGGAAGAGAAAGAGAAGGAGAAGAAGAGGGAAGAAGAGAAGGAAAAGGAGAACAGGAGGAGAGAAGTGGAGGAGAAGGAGAATAGAAGAAGGGAAGAGGAGGAGAATGAAAGGAGAATGAGGGAAGAAGAGGAGAAGGAGAAGAAGAGGAGGGAAAAGGAAGAGCAGGAGAAGGAGAAGAGGAGGAGGGAAGAGGAGGGGCAGGAGAGGAGGAGGGAGGAGGAAGAGAATGAGAAGAAGAGGAGGAAGGCGCAGATGGAGAACAAAAGAATAAAGGAGCAGATGGAGAAGCAGGCTGAAGAGGAGAAGAAGAAAAAACTGGAAGAGGATAAAATCATGGGTTCTGAGTCTGTTTTAATTAATATTGGGGAAGATATTCCAAGTTTTTCTCTGAATCTAACTCAAATGACTCAAGAAATCCAAAGAGATAGAGCTTCTGAAGAAGAAATTCAAGAACATACTCCGCCTCAGAAGCAATCCTCAAAAGAAGCTGTTTTGGAAACCTCTAAAGGAACAATAGAAAGGGGAGTCAAAGAACGAAAGCGCGCTGAAAGAGATCGCGATGACTCCGACTTTATTATCCAAAACAGAAGAAGAAAAAAAATGAAAATCCTCTTCCACAGCCTGCGGCTGCGAGTTCTACCGCTGGTTTCGGCGACAAAGAGATTTCCTCCACTGAGCCAAAATCGACAGAATTGACCGAAACCACATCATACAGAATTCTGCAGCCCCATCAACAAGCTCGTATAAAACATTTCTTCGACAAGTCCTACTCTGAGTAAGTTAATTCATATTAAAAAATTTCTGTTATACCTTTATATAAGAACAATTAAATTACTAACTTTGTTTTGAATATCTTGCAGTTCTACTGCGTATCAGGATACCAATAATTCAATCATCATTTCAAGGAATGACATTGAGGACCTGATGTTCAGTGGAGACTTAGATGCAAATGTAATTCATTTCTACATGCAGCATCTTGAGAAAAGAGAAGGATTAAAAAGCATATTCTTCCGAAGCGAAGCTTGGGTAAAAATCTACTTTCTCCTTTACGGTTTAATGTAATATCAACTCTGGAACAGATTACTAATATTCTCTATCTCTGTGTAGGCATAAATCATGTACTGCGACTAAGGTCGCAGTGAATAATTAAAATGTACTGCTACTAACACATGTACTGCGACTAAGGTCGCAGTTTATAATTAAAATGTATTGCTACTAACTCAGGTACTGCGACAAAATGTAACAGCTGCGACCTGCGACCAAGGTCGCAGTTTATAATTAAAATGTATTGCTACAATGCTACTAACTCAGGTACTGCGACAAAAATGTAACAGCTGCGACCTGCGACCAAGGTCGGATCTGCGACCAAGGTCGCAGTTTATAATTAAAATGAATTGCTACTAACTCAGGTACTGCGACAAAATGTAACAGCTGCGACCTGCGACCAAGGTCGGAGCTGCGACCAAGGTCGCAGTTTATAATTAAAATGTACTGCTACTAACTCATATACTGCGACTAAATAATATAGTGCGACTAAGGTCGCAGTTTATAATTTTTTGTTACATTTTGAATTTGATTTAAATTTTTTTTCTTCTTGTCCGCAGCACGGTGTTGTAAATAAAATTGAAGATCTGGAAGGTCATTTCATCAAGCAGAAGCTGTTGAAAAACTGGACAGCTGACGTGCAGTACATGTTCTTCCCGATCAATCACAAACATAGTACCGACGAGCAGGGATTTCACTGGACCTTGCTGGTATTCGATTCCACCACAGAAGAGTGGATTTTTTACAACTCTTTGGTCCCAGCTGACAAAAAAAGTAGTATAACACAGCTTTACCAAAGAGATGCAAGAATAATGGTGAGTTGAAATTTAATATTTTGATTAATTTGATTAATACTAATTTTTTTTCCTATTGACATTGCAGAAAGATAGATTATTAGAGATTTTGAGATTCATTCAAAAAAAAAATGAGAAAAAATAAAATAAAATACGCAAAATGCCCCCAACAATCAAACAGGTATATAAATTTTTGACATGTAATTTCATTTCATATTTTCTACTTTTTTTTAGTACAAAAACTAATTTCATTTAATGATTGCTCTATGGAAATTTCAGTGTTGATTGCGCTATATATGTATGCAAGTACATGGAAAGCATAGCGTCTGGCTATCATCTATCAGCTGCTGATGCTGTTACGGTTGATGCTGTACAGAAACTAAGAAGTGAGCTTGCATACATGATACTTGCAGATGTAGAGAAGAGTTGGGATGAAGAAACAGACATTATACGACATACGACATATGAAGACTGATAGTTGACAAATTATTGATATACCACAATTTTTTTTATAAATGTAAAAAATATTTCAAGTGCAATTCATTGCATAATTTTTTTGTTGTATTGATTTAATTTATACACATTTCTATACATTTATTTATTATAAGTTCCATTGATTATTTACAGTCTTCATTTGTTAGAACTTGGCTTTTACTATTGCGTACTGATGTTAGAAACAAACATGCCTTCAGTAATTGTGTTAATCAACAACAACACTGCGACCTTCGTCGCTATGCGTGTTAATATAAAGGAAACACCTACCTAACGTACAGCGACTTAAGTCTACACCATCTCAAAAATCTAAAAAGAAGGTTGCGACTTTGGTCGCAGTTGATAGCCGCAGCCTTAGTAAAATACAATGCGACTTTGGTCGCAGTTGATGGCGGTAATGTTTTAATCAACAATAACACTGCGACCTTGGTTGCTATGCGTGTTAATATTAAGGAAACACATACCTAACGTACTGCGACTTAAGTCTTCACCACCTCAAAATTTTAAAAAGAAGGTTGCGACAGTTGATAGCCGAAGTCTTAATAAAATACAATGCGACCTTGCTCGCAGTTGATGGCGGCAATGTTTTAATCAACAACAACACTGCGACCTTGGTCGCTATGCGTGTTAATATAAAGGAAACACCTACCTAACGTACTGCGACCTAAGTCGCAGTACATGTAGTGCGACCCTAGATTGCAGTTGCTGGCCATCTTTATCAATAACAACACTGCGACCTTGGTCGCAATTAATCATGTACACTGCGACCAAAGTCTCTGACTACATTATGTACAAAAAAATTAAACTATAAAGTAGAACTTTAAAGTATAAGTACATACAAAAATAATATAGTAGAAATCAAAGAATGATAATAAATCTGATTATAATTACACGCCAGTGTCAGAATGCGACTTAATCTCTCTACACTGTGCGACCCTGGTCGCACTTCATAAAAAATTGAAGTCTTTGTTCCTTCGAGATGGAGGCAACCCAAACCTACTTCTTCTGCCAATAAAAAAAATAAATAGTAAGAATTTTAAAGATTAATCGTTATAAAAAAAATGATTAACAGGTTTAATGTAATATACCATTAACGGACAACCAGTCCTGTAATGGCCCAGCTCTTGGCAGTTACCACATCTTCGATGCTTAACTTCCTTCTGATATATAGAATCTTCAAAACCAGACTTAAGCCTGGATGCTGCTCTAGGTCTCCCCTTGGTTGGTACAGGACCAATTGGATCACGTATATTCAATTCTTCACCATCTCGCAATATGACAACGGATCCACTGGAACCAACGGCAGTCTTAGGATGTGATGAATGATCATTTCCTGACATTACTCTGTATTCTCTAGTGGTATTTTGGGCAAAACTTTCCAAAACTCCCTCCAACTTTGAAATATTTTCATCAGAATCAGCGACCATGTCCAGAATTGCATTAAATTTTGAACGAACTGTCCACAATCTAGCCGTCCGTGGAGTGCCTTGACTGGGAAAAGGCCTCATGCCATATTCAATTGCAACGTTTTTGTAACGAGCATCCAACCTCCATCTATGAAGTATATATGATTCCGGTATATGTGTAACGTGATTGCGCCACAAAATACACAGAATATGTCTACATAGGATACCCTCTGTTTCAAATAACGAGCAACTGCAAGAAACATGAAGTTCCTCTCGATTATCATAACTGACCTTTTCCCAGCCGTCTTTTGATTCTGAAAATTTACCAACCAAATATTTTGATCCAGGTTTGTCCTGTTCCACCTCTTCTGAAAACAGTGTCATTACAACTGCCCATTTCTTTTGGAACAACTGAAAAATCTTCGGTGTATACAACTTCGAAACCTGTATCTCATATGGATTGGTTGTACAATTGGGCACAGAATCAAACCCCTAAAATCTTGAAGAGATTCAGATGCACGACGGGAAGCAACGGCTTTATCATATTGGTGAACAAATTCCACTAGTTTAGTGTTTGAGTTAACAAAACCATCAAAGAAGGAATTAATACTCTCGGACCTCTGACTGGTTGTCATTCCAGCAGAGAAAACATCCTTGAGATATGCATTAACCCAATGTCCACGAAGCCTGTACATCTTCATCAACCAACTGCCATCTTCTTCTTCTAACTGATATTTTTCACTCATCAGACGCCATTGTTCCTCACACGTGCTTATATCGCGGGAGGTGTACCAAGCATGGAAATCGGAGACCATATCTTCTCCATACTTGTTAGCCATTGGGATTTGTTGCTCGGCAATATATTTCCGTACATGCCAGAAACAGTAACGGTGCCGAGACGTCGGGAAAACAATCTTGATGGCCTCACCAATCTGCGCATCCTGATCAGTAATAATCAGCTTCGGTTCAACTCCATGCATGCACTTGAGCCATTTTTGGAATAACCAAACAAAAGTATCCCTCTGCTCATCAGCAAGCATTGCACAGCCGAACAAAATTGACTGCCGGTGATGATTTACTCCAGTGAATGGAGCAAATGGCAAGCTCAAGTGATTAGTCCTGTATGTGGTGTCAAAAACGATCACATCACAGAAGCTCAGATACGAGGAAATAGCTCTTCCATCAGCCCAAAAAATGCTTCTAAGTGTGCCCGCGTTATCAACTTCACTTGAAAAGAAGAATTCTGGATCGGTCTCGGCTTTCTCTTGAAAATATTTGATAATAGCAATAAACTCATGACCGCAGTTATTTCTACGTTGACGAGTGAAATCAATAACTTGTTGAGGGCGCACTTCTTCACAGCCTTCTCCCTGGCTCATTGCATTAACAACGCGGGAAATATTTGAAGGCCGCATTCCAACATCAACCAGATTGCTCATAATGGTTCTGCTAATTGTTGAACGATGAGTCTGGTGAGAGTAATGGTGATGTACCTTATCCGGGCTAGACAATTCATGTGAATGAGTATCAACAAATTTTGTGATAACCCAATATCGAGTTGAGTCCAAAAATAAACGAAGACGGATATGCATCTCAGCAGGACAAGATACTCTAGTGTTAACTCGACGACGCACTGTAAGCCCCCCTTGTCTTTTGTCACACAACTTCTTCAGCCCTTCCTTGTTGCAGCAAAATCTTCTGCAAATAATCTCATGAGGAGGCTTCCGTGACTTATCTGTACTTTTTCTTCTCACGCTAAAACCTCTATTCCTTGCAAAACAATTGTAGAAATTGTATGCTTCCATATACGACAGGAACTGTTTCCCTATAAACTTATCTGAGCTTCCAGACATTTCTGCATGTGCATTCATATCCTACAAAAAGTATTTACACGAATTAAATGAATATAAATATTTTTTAGATATCACTGTATTCTAAAATATAAGTTATATAAATGCGACCAAGGTCGCATAAGAGATGAAAACAATTTACTTCTTATCAGCTGTTGCGACCAAGGTCGCAGTTATCCGTATGAGAAGAAATCTATATTACTTCTTACTAAAGACTGCGACCTAAGTCGCAGTAAATAAAAATAAGATTTCACATACGGCATGAAATCTATAATACTCCTTATTGAAGACTGCGACCTAAGTCGCAGTAATCAGTATGTGAATAAATCTATATTATTCCTTACTAAAGACTGCGATCTAAGTCGCAGTTATCCGCATGTGAAGAAATCTATATTACTCCTTACTAAAGACTATGACCTAAGTCGTAGTTATCCGTATGTGAAGAAATATATATTACTCCTTACTAAAGACTGCGACCTAAGACGCATACCCTAGAAAAAAAGAATTCACAGCCGGAGATTATTTTCAAATAAGATTGCGACCGAATATTAAAACGGTCGCAGTACCTCATAGTCTAAAGAGAAAACATTAAATATTTAAGAAATTGTTTTTAAAATAGATATAAACAATTAAAACCTGTTGATCGGCATGCAGAGATGTCAACCCTTCAAGATTTTCAATATTCTGAGAGAAAGTAAAACCAGATGCAATATCTTCCATATTAAGATCGCCGGTATACTGCTCAGACGTCGACATTAAATATTTTGCAGAAAAAAATTGATCTCAAAAGATTTTATATTTTCAGAAAAAAGTGTATCGCAGACTGAAAAGGTGAAACTAGATCTTTCAAAAAGAGATCAGGAAATAGGGTGAAAAGTAATTTATATCATATAAAGAGCGGCAAAAAATAAAAAGGGGGAAAAATAATAATAAACAATAAGGAAAGTTATCATAAGGGGTATTTGGTAATTTAACTTCTACCTAAAAGCGGGCCGCAAGTCAGTGAGGTGACAAATTGAGCCACGTCACCGCAGGCTGAGAGAATACTCTCAGCCCGCGGGCTGATATACATTTTTCTATATATATATATATATATATATATATATATATATATATATATATATATATATATAATGCAATCTTCAACATTTTCCTATCCTAATCAAGAAGAATCCACTCCATGGACAGAAATGATTACATCTTGGCTTCTTTGTAACAGGACTATCTTTTGTCAGTTGGCTAAGGGTTCACTTTGGCCGTATTCCTTTTGCTTTTGTTTGTCTCTTGTTGTGCTCCATTTCATCCTGTCGGTGGTTGCACAGTTCCACTTTCTGCCTTCCCTTCTTCCATTTCTTCTTGTCCATTTGGCTTCCTTTTTTCTTCCTGCTTATTCCTCTTTAGTTTCATTAGATAAGTTCCTTAAGAAGCGTACTAATGTGTACAGAAGTTTATGTCATCCAAACCAATCTCAACAAACTGCTCTTTTAATATAGGATTCTATTCTCACCAACAATTGTATTGTATGTACTCTGTGTTATTTGATCACTTGATTAAAGTATAGTGTCCTTACGGAAACGAAGATCTGAAATCCTATGTTCAACTTCTACATTGGGCCACACCCTATTTCTCCTCACCTAACATCCTGACCCAATTTAATGCATAATGGAAGCTTACTACAATAATAGAGATCTTTCCAATTTTGTAGAAGACTGCAAGAGTTGGACATCCATGGCGAAAAAACTCAATCATTGGTACAGTAGGATGTTTTATTTTTTTTTTTTTCCTGGCCATGAATACATCCAGAAGCAACAGGATAGATCAATAACACAAATTCAACATGCAGATAATCTAGGAGTTAATGTAGGGCCAAACAAGATACATAACCAAACAAAATAATTAAAGGAATTCTAAGAAATTACTAGAAAATAGTTACAGAGACAAGAACTTCAGCTCTGTTTAGTAAATCAGGTAAAAACCATGCTGTTAACGATATCAAACTAAAATTTAATTTCATGTTATAGGATAACAAAATTCAATGGGAAAAAAAACCAAGGCCAAGCAAGATAAAAGCAATTAATAAGAAAGCAACAAAATAAACTTCAATTTTTAATTTATTGTTAGTTGAACTTCATACATGAAACAACTATACCAATATTTTTGACTTGTACTAATTACAATTACAAGAGGCAAACCAACAAAGATTGGGTACTAACTCAAATTTGTGTTGCACAAGCGTAAACGAAAAATAGTAGGATAATATCATATCTTGAGCTTACATGAAGTTACCTCAATTCAGGTTGTCAATATCAGTAGCTTTTGTATCAGGCAGCAAGTGTTCTTTTGACCAATATCTGCAATTCCATAAGCTGAAAAGACTTAGTGCAAAACAGTAACATTTCTACAAATACTATGAATTCTCAATGTGGATAAGATATCAACAAAATTCAACCAACACATATAGTGATGCGGACATCAAGCCACGTGCATGGCACGTGTATTACCGATAGAGAAGACGTCTCGTTCCAATTTTCTAGCTGTAGTAGAACTCTATATATTTTAGTTTTTTTTTATTTTAGAGTTGTATCTTTATTAGGAGTTTAGTTTTTAAAATTTGAATTTGTAACACTATTTTGTTTAGGAGTTTTAATTTGAGTTGTATTCAATTTTGTACAAGCCTATAAAGACCTCTTGTATCAAACAATATGGAAGACAATGAAAAAGTTAATAAAAACTTTCACAAAATTTGTGAGTGATGAATTCTCTCCCAAATATCTCCTTTTATGTCTGAAGCCTTAGAGAAACTCTATATTAGTGGTGTGAAATCCTAACTAGCCTATCCTCTTCCCTATCTCCTCTCGCCTCTTCCAAACCCTACTTCTTGTCTTCGAACTTTAAATCCTATTTTAAACCTTAGTTCTTTTTCTCCAATTTTTAATTCAAAACTTTAGAAAAAAATATATTGCTACAGTACCGCTGCTACAATAATCGAGATATTACAGTAATAAGATCCGCAATGAACAGTAAACCCGTTATGCAAAACAGACCCAATAAGTAAGTAAATTGATTTTCAGGTCATATCTCATCTGTTTAGAGTTCAAATCACGCATGGTCATTGGATCCATGGAAGCGACCTCTACATATGTACAATCATCATAAGAACATTGAGGTCACACCTGATACTCAGTAAGTATGTTTCTTATCCAAAATTATTATTTCGCGTCTGATATAATATCTGAGTTTTTATCGATTTAACTGCTGTCCACCAACATGAGATTCTATATAGCTGCTTACCTTTCAATTCACTATCTTTAATACTGATCATAGAATCTTCTGCCTGCATATTTATTATCTTTAATTGAAATACAATTGAAATTAGAGTAGTCTATGTATGTTATTTTGTTTAACTCATATCTGCATTATTAGTTTTAATCATTTCCTACCAACGGTCATTTCATGTTGATGAAGCGTGATTGAATGTTTTATTGATGATTTCCTATACGCATACACGTTTCATATCATTTTGGTATCAGAGCACGGTTAGGTAAAATTTACATAATTAGTTCATGTTTATTTACTTTATCGCATTTATTTTAATTTTTGTAAAAAAACAAAATAAAAAATTAGTAAACATTGAAAGGTAAGCTTTTTCCTTAAATTCCGCACGATTCGTGTATAACTAAGGAAGGGCACTCAACGTGATTTTATAATTAAAAAACGCCAAGTGCGAAAAATCTCCAACCTAAGTTACGCGAACGTGACCAATTGGACTGATAAAATTGGAGTTTAACTGACTCGATAATTTTAGAAATAGATTTTTTTAAACCAAACAAAAAAAATTCAAAATCCAAAACTAAAAAAATCATCTACTCTAAAATTGCATATAAGAATCCTCAAATCACCACTATGAATATACCATTTTTTTTTGTCGTTTACATTATTCTAGTTATTTGAGGGATCCTTAAACTTTTCTAGACTGGTTACAGAGTATGGACATGTACTTCATCCGGTACCCACTTTCTAAAGTTGAGAAAGTCAGGCTCGCTATACTAAAATTGACTGGACAAGCTAATCAATACTTTACCGATTTCGTAAATAGGCAAGTACTCCATGGTCAACGATCGATTGAAACATAAGATATGATGAAAGAAGAGCTAGAAACCAAGTATGTGCCACCATATTTCTATGAGTTTAGACCTCCCTCATCTGTTCAACCCTGTAGGTCGAATACATTTTCATTCCCACCAACCAAACTCACTCACTCAAATCAAACCATGGAGTCTTAACCAACACTTGATATCATGGCAAAAATTGACAACCTACTCCAAATCATAAATTCTTTCAACTAAAACTCAAAAAATAGTGTTCCTTGTGTGATCCCCACAGTTAGGGAATTTAAAGAACAGTCTGATAACAATAAGAGCAAGAATACTATATTTTTTCAAAATTAATCTCACAACTAAGTGCTATAAATGTTAAGGTTATGAGCATGTTACTGCCAACTGTTCAAGCATATTTAAGATCACCATCAATGATGGAGTTCCCATTAAAGCACCTAAACCTGATAGTACTATTTATCCGAAAGTCACTTATGTGATTAAGAAGTTTATTGTCATTCGTCCTCTCTCTTTCCTAATTCTACTGCCAATACTACCTTCTCCGCCTCCTTTACTACTGACTCCTACTATTATTACATGTTCTGATCACCAACCCATTCCTCCTCTACTGCCGACACAATCTCCTTTTCTCTTATGACTTGTGTTAGGTACTAAATTGAAATTTTTCACCAACCTTATCCTCATAGCCGATCAGTATAAAGTCATTGAGTCTGTATCACCAATTGCATCATCTTTTGCATCACACGTGCACGCACAACACGATGAAATTAGTGATAAAATTGCACAAACAATGCTAATCATGGGATACGAAATGATTATAGGAATAAATTAAATACTTTTAAAACTTGCATGCTTGTAGTTCTGATCCATTTCAAATATTGATGAAATTGAACGATAATATTTATGTTATAGATCTTTCTACAGATTTTGGTACCAGTTTTGCTTTCAATATTGACTGTTGAGTGAATTATAAAGGTCTTAATATTATTTTATTTGTTGATGAGCCTTCTCCTGAACCTATTTTCGAGAACTCCTTCCTTTTATTATCACCAAATATTTTACCCTATACAACATGTCAAGTCGATAAATTCTTAAATGATAAAATTATCACCACCTAAGATATTGAGATTCGAAAATATCTGATTTGTTAGACAGAAAAAGTATCAATGGATGATACAGGGCTAGACCGAAGTGAACTGCCAAAGATTGATTATGAAATTTTAAAGCAGTATGAAAGCACTTCCACTTTTAACTCGACAGAGTCGAGTTATCTCCAATACGGGAAGAATGATGCGGACATCAAGCCACATGTATGGCACATGTATCACCGTGGAGAAGACGCCTCATTCCAATTTTCTAGTAGAAGAACTTTATGTATTTTAGTTTCGTTATTTCAAGTTTCTTTATTTTAGAGATGTATTTTTATTAGAAGTTTAGTTTTTTCAAATTTGAAATTATAATTCTATTTTGATTAAGAGTTTTAGTTTGAATTATATTTAATTTTGTACAAACTTATAAAAGACCTCTTGTATCAAACAATATAGAAGGCAATGAAGAAGATTATGAAACTTTTCCACAAAATTTTTGAGTGACGAGTTCTCTTCCAAATATCTCTCTTTGTGCGTGAAATCTTAGAGAAACTCTAAATTAGTAGTGTAAAACCCTAGCTACCTTATCATCTTATCTATCTCCTCTCTCCTCTTCCAAATCCTAGTTCTTATCTTCGATCTTTAAATTATATTCTAAACCTTAGTTTTATTTCTCTAATTTCTAATTCAAAACCCTAGAAAAATATATATTGCTACAGTACCGCTACTATATTAAATCGAGATGCTACAATAACAAGATCCACAATGAACAGGAAACCTCTTAAGCAAAATAGACCCTAATAAGCAAGTAAGTTGATTTTCAGGTCATATCTTATCTGTTTGGAGTCTAAATCACGCACGGTTCGAAGCGTTAGATTCGTAAAAGTGAGATGTACACATCTGCAATCATCACAAAGATATAGAGGTCACACCTGATCTTCAGTAGGTATGTTTCTTATCCAAATCGGTTATTTTGAGTCTAATATTTTAATCTCTGAGTTTTTATCGATTTTAGTGTTGTCCACAAACATGAGATTGTGCGTATTTACTTCCCTTTGAATTCTCTAACTTTAATACTGATTGTAGAATCTTTTGCTTGCATATTATTATTTTTAATTGATTTACGACTGAAATTAGAGTAGTCTATGCATGTTATTTTATTTAACGCATATCTGTATTATTAGTTTTAATCATTTCCTGCAAACGGTTGTTTTATATTGGTGAAGCGTAATTGAGTATTTTATTGCTGATTTTCATACATGCATACACGTTTCACATCATATAGTCTTAGAATATATCAGGGGATTGAAGAAATACATGCAAGATTTAATCATCTTTTACAGAGTCCCCCTTATTTCATTAGTAAGAGCCCCTTACATTCAATGACTTTTTTCTTTTTCTTTCTCTTTTTGAGAGAGAAACTAAATGGTCATTACATACGAAAATACGGTGTTCTCAGTTATAGTAAACATAGTGTTGAATCTGTTGATAAGACAACCATACTACTACAGAATGAACATATATGGTCAAATTGGTCTTAGATGAATGTTCCTCATTGACAGTAACAACTAGGTTCATTTTAGTGAGATTTGGGAGAAAAGTAGTTTGGTGTCTAGTTAAATATTTTACATTTTAGAAAACTTTTTAGGTCCAAGACTCAAAGGTCATCAGCATTTCATGTGATCTTTATATTGCCAGAGAATTTGTTAATTCATCATTTAATACGGTAGTTCGAGATTTAGTTGAAGCCATATCACTATTCATGTTTATCTTCAGATCATGCCAACGTGAAGTGTATTTTTTTGGTTGCACAGGATGTGAGAATCCAAAATCTGAATTCCTCCATAAAACCATCAAGGTTAGGAGACCTAGAAGTACTAACCTGAGTAGCATTACATCAGAAACGTTATGTTCAGTTAGGACGCCACCTTTTTGCTGTTGAGATGATTTGTCAGCTACGTAAAGAAGATAAATGACTGCATTATACTTCTCATGAATTTGAGAAGGCCAAATTTTGATGGCTGCAACAAATAGCAACTAGAGGAGTTTCTGTTACATGAACAAATTTTAAGAGAAAATACAATTAACAAACTGAGGGAAAACAGAAAGAGATGAGAACAATGTTCTTTGTTCTCAAATTGGCGCGAAGAGAAGGAGATTGAGAAAGTGGCACCGCCCTCATCCTTGTTGCGGTAACAAGTGACTTGGGCCGCCGTGGCAGCGTCACCTGCCCTTCCTTGCCCCTCCCCCAAAAGTAGTACAACCTTGTCCCATCCTAATTCAATCCTTCATCCTGCACCAAGGGTTTATATTGCCCTACAAAAATTATGCTGATCCGCATGAGCTCTTGCTCTAAATTTTCTTCGATTTAACTCGCTATTCCTCCGTTCTCTCTTTGAATTCATGTGAGAAGAACATTCCCTAAACCACTTATGGCAGCTTCTCTGTCAACCTCCGCCATCAATAAAACCATCTTCCTCCGGTATCGTCCAAAATCTGAATATGAATTTATTTATTTCATTCACCCCTGTGCTCAAACCAATAGCAGGCAATCTACTTACAAGACCAGCCCTACATTTTCCCTCAAACAAAGACCAGCCCTACATTCTGCAAAAGGGCATTAGGGACAAGGTCCTGTTCTCATTCCCTTGAAATAAAGAACATGTCCAGCTTTGCCAAAATTGGATTTTTTTTTTTTTTCCCCTTGTCCTACTCAACATCAATCATTAAATTTCAGTTAGCTCCTGGCTCCAGCTCTCTATTGGTATTTTTGGCATCTCCTTTCACTCTACAAAAATGAGGTTAACTACCAAAATTCTCCAATCTTGAAATTTATCTCCATTACACTGCAAGATCACATTTTTCACTCGATCAATAGATATAACCAAAATTGGAAGTTGGGACCAAATAATTCCCTTATAGTGGGAAGATGTGCAGAAGTCTCAAGCTTATAATTTGAACTTCTCAAGGAAATGTTCATTGTTCACTCCGACAATTTCTAGAAAGAGGGTCCTTAGAAAAGATGATTAAGGTTATAAAAAAAATCTTTTTTGAGAGAAATTTATGTTAAAACCCCTAACAAAGAGAACTGCAGATGAATGGCGAGAGGACATTAACAAAAATAGAAAGCAACATTTAACAGCAGATGAGAGAGATTAGCACCGAACCTGTTTGCATGATTGTGAGCTAGGGTTTCAGAAAAATTTAGTCGAAACTTTTCTTTTTCCTTTTCGATTGATTTTGGGTAATCGCGATGCGTGTCCATTTTGATCTCTGATCAATTAATCAATTCATCATTTGTCACTGAACTTTTTCTTCCCGCCTCCGATCGGTCTCTTTTGCACCCCGTAAGGGAGGAATTGGGCCAACCCGGGCTGGAGGTTCTTCTGTAAAAGAATGCGTTGAAATATAACCAGAAGCAGGCCCAGGCCCAGGCCGACTACTATGTTATAGGTTTAAAAACTGAACACACAGCAAACTCGGCCCATTAGAGCCTGGCTCTGAATGAATCAGAGGAACCATACTTGTGGGTTGCGGCTCGAATAATAAATGGGCCGAGTCTTTTATTTGCAATTTAATTCTTTTGAGCACCCAAAGTATAGTAAATTTCTCACATGCATCGAGTCCAGAAGCAATTTGGGTCTTCCTATCTTCAATAAAAGTAGTCGATATCGTCTTCTCACCTCGATCGTTCATGTAGTTATGATTAGAAGTCCCTAAAACACTACAAATTGCATTCGCTTCGATGCATCAAATTTTGATCATAGCTACGACAGAGAGCCAAAATGAAAATATAATAAGTATATACCATCCACTGTCTTTAGCGAAAATGAGAGGATGTGAATCTGTTTGAAAAAGAAGCCACTCGTAAATCTCTGTAGCAATTTAGAACGGACTTCATGGGCACTCAAATTTTTGGGTGGAGAAATTTAAGATTAAGTTCTTCCCGTGTTTTTTTTTTTTTTGATTAGTCAGAAGTATTACAAAACTAAAAAAAAAAAAGAAAAAAGAAAAAAGAAAAAGCAGAAAGATACAAGGCGGTCAAGTAACCCTCTCAAAGAGGGGATCAATTCAACGCAGGATTTCCTTGTCATGATCAATCCGTTCGTCATGTAGTCCATCAAGATCAGAAAGAGTGGCGAACAGTGAAAAAGATGATGAAGAACTATTCTTCTTTCTATTCTTTCCCAATTTAATCTCAGATTTTGCAATTGCAGACCAACGATATTTCAATAGATCATAGTCTCTTTTTCCTTACCTTTCTTCTTCAAAAACTGCTTGAGTGAAACGTGCTCCAGTTCATCAATATCCATAACCGAATCAGAGGAGCTCTAGGCTAACATCGCTCTGAAGACAGCCATATCAGCAGCATTGGATTGGGGCTTGGCAGGTGGTGCCTCAGACATATAGACTTCCCGCGGAGGAACAGAAGAATCTCCATGTGGGCGGGAAGCAGAAGAGGAGAGAAGCAGAGGAGGAGGGAAGCAGTTCAGAAGTGGGGGCATGGGCTTGGGTATGAAGGCGGGAAGAAGAGAAGAAAAAGATGAGGAAGAAAGCTCAGGCCCAGACACAACCTTTTCAACCAAATGGGCTTGAGTTTGGGCAGTTGGGCCACTCAGCTCAGAGCCTAAAATACCAGAACTTGTCTTCGGGTTTTTTGAAGACCCAGGGCCCATAAAGAAAATGGGAAACAGAGAGTGAAGGAAGGAATGTTTGATATGTTAGTGAAAGGCCCATGGGCTTCCTGCCAAGCATAAAAAACACTTAATTTGAACAATAACTAAGAGGGAGATTTGATTGCCTCGAGAATTTAATTTGATTTGATTTGAGGGAGGAAAATTTGATTTAGGAGACCGAGGTGAGAGATTCAAAGAGAAGGTGAAGCAAGAAAACGGTGAATGAATGAATGAATGAGAGAACACCGGAGCGAGTCCAAAGGCACGAGATCCGGGTCAACGCAAGAATGGGTGTGCCATTTACTTACAAGATACGCATATATTTCTGCTTTCTTTATATATTTATTACACTTTAAACAAACAAATCAACATAACTAAGAAATTTTCTTATTGTTTTTCTTTTTTTCCTCTCTCTCTCGGTTTGATAGATAACTGGAAAAATTGTACACAATAATATAAACTACAATATTTCTGAATTGAAGAATTGATACAATTCACGAAGAATTGTGCGATTCACAAAGGATAGAGAATTTTGTGTCACAAAAAGAGACATAAGATAATTTTATGTTTGTTTGTTTGTTTTTAATAACAAAAGGGCAAGATCACATGGGTATTAAAATGAATTCTTCTCTTCTTGTTTTCAGTCTACCAATCATGGTATTGTGCTCTCAAGACCTAACTCAAGTGGTAAATATTGAGATTGGTTTGAGAATAGTCCTATGTTGAAATTCCAGGCAATGGTATTTGTTTGAAAAAGTAATGAGATAAAACAAAGAAAAGAGCATTATTTAGTGTGTGCCAATGGGCAGTTTAGCAATACTATTATTATTTTTCAGCTTCGCAATTCGTTTCATATGAAAAATAAATAGTCTAAGGGAATCATTTGGTCAGCTCAGGTTGTCAGATTAGTTTTTTTTTTTTTTTTTTTAATTTTTTCTTTTTGGTTCATTTGAGTCGGATTAGTTATTTTGTTAAGACTGGAATCTTGTCTATGTGCGACTCTTCTAGGTATTATATTTGATTCAACTGGGCATTGGGAATGGTCTCCTACATTAGACTAATTAACAACATGCAATATGTTATTATCATATAAAATATATAAGTTGTGAGTTCAGCATCACTATGATTTCATGGTTTTTTTTTTTTTTTTTGATGTTCCCCCTTAAAGGTGTATACATGGATGAGTTTAGTTAACAATTGAATCCTAGACATTAGTGTGTTTTACAATAACAACTTTTAATAATCACAAAGAACCAATCCAACATGCACCAAGTCAAACAAATTTCTCAAAAATTTAAAAGAAAAAAGATAAAGGACATAAATTACTTAGATCGACCACCTTCATACGTGTTTAATTTTAATCAAAATGTTGAATACTAAAAGTTAAAAATATTAAGTTGATTTAGACTGAGAGGAGACTGAATACAATTTTTAAAAGTCTTTATTAAGAGGATTAAGATGAAACATTTGGAGGCTATCTAACAAACTCCAATTTGAGAAGTGACATTTTGCTGACAATAGAAACTACATATAATCACTTTCCACACCATCGTCACAAAGAATATAATAATCAAACAACAGAAAAATGTCTTATTATTTTTTAATTAAGAGCCTAAATTCTTATTGATGCGTGCAATAGTTGACAGAGTCATTACGGCTGTAGGATTTTTTTTTTTTTCCCTCGTCGAATTAATAGCTTTAATCTAGTTTATGAGTATTTATTCAGAAAATATACTTTTATGAATATTGATTAAGAGTTCTTAAATTTTACTAATAACCTCAAACTGAATATTATTTTTCAAGGTCCCGAAGAAAAATTGTTGGTTTGTTTTCTCCCTAACAAATTAAGTTGGCTTTCTGGTAACCCAAAGCAGCTAGGTTTTAGGTTAACACAAACTTTTCTTAGAAAATACACTAGTTTCCTTATTGATAATAGCTAAAATATTGCAATTCCTTTGAGTGCTATCAGGGTTTTACAAGAAATCGGATTAAGAAATGCACATTAAATTTAACATACTGGTTAGATTGTAAAAAAAAAAATTCCCCAAAAACACTGTAATTAATGGAAATTGATGCAACCTTGAGGAGAATTTTTTTTTCAAACTGGTTCAGAAATAAATTTAATAAAGTAGATAAACGGAAATTGATGCCATAATCATTAGATTTTTTCTCTCTCTTATGCTCCCAATTTACCATTTTTTTTAAGTGAGCTCGTTATGTTTTTTGAAAATTTCTTTGAACCCAAAATTTGTATTTTCTTTTCTTATTAACACCAAAATATATATATAAAGAACGTGTTCAAGAATACAATTATAATACAAAAATTCTGTTTCTTCAACTGACATAACATACCTTATATAATTTTAAGCATTAGTAAATTTTAGTTATTGAATAAGTTTGAAACACAATGTCTTATTTTCTCACTTTCTCAGCGCGATATTGAAACAAATAAGATGTAGAAGAAGATTCAAGAGCTAGGATAAATTCTTCGTTGTTTGTTGGAACGACATGCCACACTCCTTAATTTGCATCACGATAACAGTTTCGTCAAGATTAAAGTTCCCTGACTTCCATGAAGGTGGCAAACTAAAAGAATTATCGATTGTCTTTCAAACTTTCACCAGAACTTTAAAGTTTAAGTATATTAACAAAGATTTTAAACCGCTGGTGTGTGTGTGTTCATGCGATGATACATATATTGAACTTGCTTATGTCACCATTTTATCACACTTGGTCACATAAATACTAAGCAGGCGAGTATATATTAATTATTGAGGAATTTCATTACACATGCTTGCCTAGTGAGTTGGTAAGCTGTTAATCTAAATTATGGCTTTGTGAATCCCTTGGACCCAAGGGCTATTATATGTGGCCCCCAAGAACTTGATCTTGGCAATCTCATTTCTCATGTGCATCATTAATTTAGAAGGAATTCAGCAAATGATTAACATACCAATGATAGTTAGTGTTTTGACATAGACCTCAAACTACCAAAAACTGGAATCAGCCTAATACAGTTAGTTAATTAGCAAGGGGAACCTGATATATATATATATACTTAATTTAATCCCACATTAATTAGCCTCATATGCTTTGTTTCTGCATTAAAACCCCAGTGACAGCAAACATGTGTACACAATATTCTTTAAGTTAGAGCTCGAAGAAAATGGACCACAACAAGAGGAGATGTAGAAGAGAGATTCTGGTGACCTTGTTAGACATTAAAATTCTCAAAGAAATTTCATGATAACAAAATCATCTATCATGGATCTAGAATCTATATACATTCCAAGAATAAATACATAAATAAATGCATACCTGAAGCCATATCAAGAGGATGATGAAGAACGATTGTTAATGATCTCAGTCCCTTTTCTTTGATTCTTGCAAACCCTAATCTGCAAACCCTTTCTTCTCTCTGTCTCCTTTTCTTTTCACAAAACCCACAAACTGTAAAGTGATGGATACCCTAAAAAAAGGGGGGGTTGTTTTCTTTTCAAGAGGAGAGAAGAGAGTCTACATTTGCAAATAACCCCATGAGATAAAACCACCCATCATGGCCCTTTATATCTCATATGATTATAAACTTATATAAATGCAACCATTATATTTGGGCATACATTAAATATCAGTTAGCCATAATTATGGAATCCAATTAATTTATAAAAGGTTAGTGGGCCACTTAATATGAGACTAACATTCTCCCACTTGGACCACTAGCCGATTATAGTACAACCTTAGAAAACAAATAAAAAGAAAAACTCATTTTAAAAATATTTTGACTCCATTGGATTCCATACTGAAAAACTTTGACACGTGATCACGAATTTAAAAATAATAACTGATAAGCCCAAATAATGATATACTGTAATACTGCAATTAGCTTGGACCACCAATGTGAGTCATAGCGGTTATACAACATCTATGTCATACTCTCTTCTACGTACCACAACATTGATAACCCTCACTAATAGAGTCTATAACCAAAACGACCCCTGTAATTTGTCTTGTCAAGACTTTTCCTGTTTAACAAACATCCATACATAATATGTGCACACATAATTGGATAACAGGAAATATAGAAACAAACTTTCATTGCGCAATAGTGTCAATTACATAAGCACCAAAACATACATTACAGATTACTCAAAAGACCCATTCTAATAAAATGTTCTTTGAATATCTTTGGAGGTAATCCCTTGATCAATGGATCAGCAACCATTAGAGTGGTACTTATATTCTCAATTGACACTCGTTGTTTCTCAACTCTTTCTCTAACGACTAAGTACTTAAGTTCCATGTGTCTGGAACCACTAGAGTACTTACCATTCTTAGAGAAGAAAACGGCTGCTGTATTATCACAAAATATCTTCAGCGGCCTGGCAATAGAATCAACTACACCAAGTGCTGAAATGAAATTGCGTAGCCATAATGCATGATTCGTGGCCTCGAAACATGCTATGAACTCAGCCTCCATCGTGGATGAAGCAGTGATAGACTGCTTTACGCTCTTCCACGAGATTGCGCCACCTGCTAGCATGAATTTAAAGCCTGAGGTAAACTTTCTGCTATCTGGGCAACCAGCAAAATCTGAGTCCGAATAACCGATCACTTCCAACTGATCTGATCTCCTATATGTGAGCATATGATCCTTCGTCCCTCGAAGATACCGCATCACTTTCTTTGTCAATTTCCAATGCTCCATTCTTGGATTACTCTGGTATCTTCCTAACATTCCAACAGCAAAACTGATATCTGACCTGGTACAAGTATGTGCATACATCAAGTTCCCAACTGCTGACGCACATGGAACCTCTGCATTTGTTCCTTTTCTAAGTCATTTCTTGGACACTGACTCCCACTTAATTTGTCACCCTTCATGATGGGTGCACAACTGGTTGAGCAAAGTTCCATGTGGAATCTTTCCAAGACTCGATTGATATAACCTTTCTGAGACAGTCCTAACAATCCTCGAGATCTATCTCCGAAGATCTCTATGCCAATGACATAAGCTGCCTCACCCATATCAACCATCTTAAAGTTCTTGGTAAGATAGTCTTTGGTTTCATACAGTAAACCAACATCACTACTGGCTAACAAAATATCATCCACATACAGAACCAAAAAGATAAACTTGCTCCCACTGATCTTCAGATATATACACTGATCAACAGCGTTCTCTTTAAATCCGAATGAGGTAATGGTATCATTGAACGTTATATACCATTGCCTGGAAGCTTGTTTTAGTCCGTATATGGATTTCTTTAATTTGCAAGCCAAGTGTTCTTTTCCTTTCTTTGCGAACCCTTCAGGTTGCTCCATGTATATTTCCTCATCCAAATTTTCATTCAGAAAAGCTGTTTTCACATCCATTTGATGTAACTCTAAGTCATAATGAACTACAAAGGCCATAATGATTCTAAAAGAGTCCTTCTTTGATACTGGAGAGAAGGTTTCTCTATAATCAATGCCTTCTTTCTGAGTGAAACCTTTAGCCACAAGTCTGGCCTTATATCGTTCGATATTGCCTTTGGCGTCGCGCTTGGTCTTATAGACCCATTTACACCCGACTTTCTTACAGTTACTAGGCAATTCGACGAGATCCCAGACTTTGTTTTGGTCCATAGATTTCAACTCATCATTCATAGCATCAATCCATTTGCTAGAATCATTACTTTCAATGTGTAACGCCCCGATTCCACGGATACGGGGACGTCACTGCAACGTATATACGTAGGTCAGAAAGTGCCCCCACGTATATACGCTAAGCATAAAAGTACAAGTAAGGAATCAGAGTACAACACAAAGCGTGGTATACATACATATGCTAACATAAAGGTACAAATACAAAGTCATCACAGTGTATGATAAACATTACATATTACATATGTCTTTTATCACAACCAAGTCCAAAAGTAAAATATACAATAAAGATACAAAATGCTCACGAGAAGGGTGAAGATCCCGTGAGTCAAAAGGAGTCTGGCACGAAGGAAGTAGAGCTAGTCTGCCTGCTCACTAAAGAAAGCTCGATCTACTGTGGACAGCTCCACTTCGATCCAAGCTTCAACCTGAACATACAAATCCAAGGGAGTCAGGACCTCCCAACAATGAACAGGCTACATGCCAAGTGGCAAGGAGATAAGAATAGGGGGGTTAGATCACAAGTGTAATACACAAGGACGGGTGTAACATAATCATAAAATAGGAAATACAAGTTAAAGTTGATTTCGAGCAAAAGTGATTGTATACGCTTAAGTCACGGTCCCATGAGACTAGTACATCGAAGGAATAATCCAAACAAGGAAACCCTCATCTATATACCTTTATCTCATGCCACAGAAATCCAAGCGTATAGAATCAGAGTTGCAAATCATATGAAAGTCAAACAGGAATACATAACAAGAATACTAAGAATCATAACCAGAAACGTAACTGGAATAACGGGAATCATAATAAGTATCACAACTGGAAACATAACTGGAATCATGACTGGAATATCAAGAATCATAATAAGATCCATAACGGTTATCAATTATTATTATAACTCGTCTAACCCATATATCTAGGTATGTGTCTCGGTATCGATCCCAACCCACATACATCCATATATAAGAAAGTCGAGGGTTGTTATCGGAAGCTGATGGAGAACTGATATAGCTTCTTATAGTAGTTCCCATACACCTGGGACCAGTTTTGGAGGCCCAAAGTCCCCCTAACAGTAATCTGTGGGCCCAAAGTCCCACTAACAGTACCGCCAACATGTCATATTCCCATACTATAAGCAAGATATCATTCCGGCATCCATCACTTCCTCCCATACCCATACAAGTTGTAGCTTATTAAGATTATCAGGTCACGGGAATAAACAGTCATAACAGTAATAGCCCTACAGATTCAAGAGGTGGCCCCCACAGATTCAAGAGGTGGCCCCCACCGTGAGGTGTGGCACTTTGTTCCATGTGGCACTTTGTTCTGAGGGGGTGGATTCTAGAGGTGGCCCCCACCGAGTATGGTGTGGCACTTAGTTCCATAAAACAAGACAGGATTCCCGTAAACATAATAATTACAAAGTCAGGTGTATCATGCTTGGTTTTAAAAGATAGCATGACAAGGTGGTGATATATCACAAGCAATAAAACATAACAATAGATTGATAATAGGCCGGGTCAGTCAAGACATAACAAGAGGTCTAGTAAAGTGGTGGCATGTCAGGTGATATACATGTGTTAAAGGAAAACATGTACTGACGTGTCTGGATCATAGCAAGGCAAGGGGAAACATAGAAGCAAACAGGGTTCAACGACCTCGAAGGGTCTGCCACGCATGGTATAAAATAAAGAAGCAATAATATCACGGCAAGGTACAAGTATAAGAATGAAACAAGCAGTTGCATGGCAATACATAAACCTGGGAATATGAAGTGACAAGAGATGATATACACCAATTAATAGATCATAAAGTACAAGCTATGAAGTATAAGTAGGAATAATATATAGTGCATGTATCAAGGGTAAGATACATAGTCAAGAAGGAAATCACAATACCAGACAGCCATAAGTTAGTCGACTAGGTTGGAATAGTAGTCGACTAATAGAAGGGTTAGTCGACTAGGAAAATAGGGTGGTCGACTAATAATGTGTTCCAGAGAGTTTGGGTTTCTGTTTCAGGAAGAGTTAGTCGACTAGGTAAAAAGGGTAGTCGACTAACAGGGAACTACAAGTCGACTAACAGATACTTAAGTCGACTAAGATTGAGATACAGAGAGTTGAGTTTATTTCAGGAGTCGACTAGGGGAATTCTAGTAGTCGACTAGGGATATCTAGTCGACTGGTAATAGGGACTAGTCGACTAAAACTGTGAAGTTAGAAAAGGCTACGTTTCAGCTAAGGGTTTCTAGTCGACTAGGTTCTAGGTCAAGTCGACTAATCATGGTCGAACACAGTGTACAGAACTGAATCTGGTGGTTGTACTTGATAGTCTAAAAATGTGATTTTGAAGATGTAAATGTACAAGAATTGTAAATACAAGTATACTAGGAATTTGATGAGTCTTGGTGAGTAAAAATACTCACTAGGATTGGTCATGTGAAGCTTGATCCAAGGTGATAAATCCGACGAAGAGAGAGATGATCCCCAATCCAAAGGAAGTAGCTTGATTGAGGTTGAAGATGAAGATCTTGTTGATGCTTGAGGTGGAGATGATGACCTAGATGATGCCCTTGAGGTTGGTGGTGGATGTTGAGATGAAGGAGGATTTTGGAGAAGGGGATTTCTTTGTGGAAGTGAAGAAAAAAGAGAAAGGAAATGTAATGGAAAGTTTATATATGATTTGTGATTTGTGAAGGAGGTGTAATTGAGATGGAAGAGAGGGGGTTTTGTGTAAATGGGGAAGCATGAGGTGTCACTTGACCAATCATGGCTTGCCAAGAGAGGGGGGAGGTGTCCCTACTATGGCCACTTGGCCGGCCATGGAAGAGAGAGAAAGAGAGGTGGAAGTGTGTGGAATTTTGGAGAAAGTGGGATTTTGGAAAATTGGAAAATTGGAAAAGAGGAATTCTTGTGGCTTGTGGAAGAAGGAAAGAAATAAGGAAAAGGAAAAAGAATTTAATAAGAGAGGATATTTTCTCTTGGGCTCAGAATAAAGCTGTTGAAAATACAGAATCCCGGGTTCGAATCGAGGATGCGAAAAACAATTCGGAAAATACCGGAATCGCCCGAAATTCAAGTATCTCGGAACGACTCGCAAATTTACCCAAAAATCAATAATAATATACGAAGACTCATAGTGAAATCCTTTTTAAGAAATACTTTATAGTTTTAAAACTAAAAATCCCGGAATCAGTTACCTACCGACTCTGACGGAATTTTCATAAAATCATAAAATTCTCAGAAAAAGTATTTAAGTAGGAAATGTAATTCTAAAAGATAAAGTTTAAAGGACCATCATGAAATTCCAAACAATTTGAGAATTAAAAATCCAGGAATCGGTCAGCGGCACTGGCCGACACCGGTTTTGAAGATTTTCAACTTAATCACAGAAAATTCCAGAAAATCATAGAAAATCCAAAATATTGGAAAACGATGTTTAAAACTGAAATCGGTCGAATCGGATAACCAGAATGTCTAAAACAAGTAAAACTCTGAGATCGAGTCCCCGGCTCAGACCAAGGCTGACTCCGAGTTCACCGATCCAAATCCAAGGCAAAACAATCATATAAGGAATTCATAATACAGAATAAATACAGGAAACAAATCGAAAAAATAAGATCAAAAATCTGAATACGCAACTAAGTACGTATTCCGGGAACGGGGTATTACAATCCACCCACCTTACAAAAATTGCGTCCTCGCAATTTCATTAAGGGGTGAAATGAACACAAAGGGGACAAAGGCTGGAATAAAGGGCTCATAAAACCAAAACAGGGAATAAGATGAATACAGGAAGGATCAGGATGGAAAATGAAAGAATGATAAGAGAAAATATTTAGAATGATAACCAACTCAAATACAAGATCTGGGGTAGTGGTTACCATGATATCCTAAGGCTCCTGATCTGGATACTGGTCTTCACACTCTGCTGTATCGCCTGAGGCTTCTGCTGCCATGATGTGAACTTGACCTCTACCTTGATCTGCTCTAGGCCTCATTCCCCTCTGCTGATGATCATACCGTTGGGGTGGAAATGGAACTCTTCGATCAACAGGATCTGGATTCCTCCTCAGTGGCGGCGCTGGAAGTGCTGGAGCTGGATGTGCTGGGGCTGGAAGAGCTGGTCTGACTGGTGCCGCATGTCCAAACTTTCTGTACTGGCAATCCCTGAGCGTATGACTCCCTTTCCCACATGCCAAACATAATCCATTGGCCACTCGACAATCCCTCTTATAATGTCCGGGCCTGTGGCAGAAGTTGCATACAATCTGAGACAGAGGAGGTTGGAATGGTCTCTTCATCATCGGGCCATGGGTTGCCCTATCTACATCCTCCTCATCCATCAACTCAAAAGGCCTCTTCTTGGCCTGGTTCCTCATCTGGTTTGCTTGCTTCTTCTCTAGTCCACGCTCCACTTCTCGAGCTATGGTGAGAACTTCAGAATAAGTCTTCAACTGCTGGGGCATTAAGAAAACTTGGATACCCATCTGCAAGCCCTGCTGGAATCTACTTGCTCGCTTCTCCTCATCAGTTACCATGTACGGAGCAAAGCGGCTAAGTCTGAGAAATTCCGCGGCATACTCATCCACGGACTTATTCCCTTGCCGAAGCCTGATGAACTGCTCCTCCATGTCTTTCTGAGCTGTGACAGGGAAGAATCTGCTATAAAAACTCTTGGAGAATGTGTCCCAAGTGACAGGCTTCTCCAATCTTGCCTCCTCAGCTAGCCACCAAGTTCTAGCTATATCCTTCAATTGAATCTTGGCGACCTCCACTTGGTTTTCCTCTGGGACACGGGCTGCATTCAACAAGTCTGATGTGTCGGTCAACCATTGCTCAGCATCCAAGGGTTTCTCTTCACCCGTGAATATAGCTGGCTGCAGCCGTCTGAAATCTGATATATTCCCCGGCCTCTGTCCCTTAGGTGCCGCTATCTCTTGCCGGAGAAGCTCGGTCTGCTGCTGCTGGTTCTCCATCATCATCTGGATAACCCTCAATATATCCACATTCTCTCCCGCTGCTCCATTCGATGCTGGTCCAGAGTTGCTACGACCCGATCTTCTATCCATGCCTAGTTGATGAAGAATGACTGGAAAGTGGTGGAAAAATGGAAGGATTTCAGGATATGAAGGAAGGAACCAAGAAGAACTAGATAATCAAGAAGGACTAGATGACTTTGTACATTGCAGTTGGCATTAGCAAATTACTAGAATTTGCCGCTTGATTGTACTATAGGTGGGGGAGCCTAAGCTCTGATACCAACCTGTAACGCCCCGATTCCACGGATACGGGGACGTCACTGCAACGTATATACGTAGGTCAGAAAGTGCCCCCACGTATATACGCTAAGCATAAAAGTACAAGCAAGGAATCAGAGTACAACACAAAGCGTGGTATACATACATATGCCAACATAAAGGTACAAATACAAAGTCATCACAGTGTATGATAAACATTACATATTACATATGTCTTTTATCACAACCAAGTCCAAAAGTAAAATATACAATAAAGATACAAAATGCTCACGAGAAGGGTGAAGATCCCGTGAGTCAAAAGGAGTCTGGCACGAAGGAAGTAGAGCTAGTCTGCCTGCTCACTAAAGAAAGCTCGATCTACTGTGGACAGCTCCACTTCGATCCAAGCTTCAACCTGAACATACAAATCCAAGGGAGTCAGGACCTCCCAACAATGAACAGGCTACATGCCAAGTGGCAAGGAGATAAGAATAGGGGGGTTAGATCACAAGTGTAATACACAAGGACGGGTGTAACATAATCATAAAACAGGAAATACAAGTTAAAGTTGATTTCGAGCAAAAGTGATTGTATACGCTTAAGTCACGGTCCCATGAGACTAGTACATCGAAGGAATAATCCAAACAAGGAAACCCTCATCTATATACCTTTATCTCATGCCACAGAAATCCAAGCGTATAGAATCAGAGTTGCAAATCATATGAAAGTCAAACAGGAATACATAACAAGAATACTAAGAATCATAACCAGAAACGTAACTGGAATAACGGGAATCATAATAAGTATCACAACTGGAAACATAACTGGAATCATGACTGGAATATCAAGAATCATAATAAGATCCATAACGGTTATCAATTATTATTATAACTCGTCTAACCCATATATCTAGGTATGTGTCTCGGTATCGATCCCAACCCACATACATCCATATATAAGAAAGTCGAGGGTTGTTATCGGAAGCTGATGGAGAACTGATATAGCTTCTTATAGTAGTTCCCATACACCTGGGACCAGTTTTGGAGGCCCAAAGTCCCCCTAACAGTAATCTGTGGGCCCAAAGTCCCACTAACAGTACCGCCAACATGTCATATTCCCATACTATAAGCAAGATATCATTCCGGCATCCATCACTTCCTCCCATACCCATACAAGTTGTAGCTTATTAAGATTATCAGGTCACGGGAATAAACAGTCATAACAGTAATAGCCCTACAGATTCAAGAGGTGGCCCCCACAGATTCAAGAGGTGGCCCCCACCGTGAGGTGTGGCACTTTGTTCCATGTGGCACTTTGTTCTGAGGGGGTGGATTCTAGAGGTGGCCCCCACCGAGTATGGTGTGGCACTTAGTTCCATAAAACAAGACAGGATTCCCGTAAACATAATAATTACAAAGTCAGGTGTATCATGCTTGGTTTTAAAAGATAGCATGACAAGGTGGTGATATATCACAAGCAATAAAACATAACAATAGATTGATAATAGGCCGGGTCAGTCAAGACATAACAAGAGGTCTAGTAAAGTGGTGGCATGTCAGGTGATATACATGTGTTAAAGGAAAACATGTACTGACGTGTCTGGATCATAGCAAGGCAAGGGGAAACATAGAAGCAAACAGGGTTCAACGACCTCGAAGGGTCTGCCACGCATGGTATAAAATAAAGAAGCAATAATATCACGGCAAGGTACAAGTATAAGAATGAAACAAGCAGTTGCATGGCAATACATAAACCTGGGAATATGAAGTGACAAGAGATGATATACACCAATTAATAGATCATAAAGTACAAGCTATGAAGTATAAGTAGGAATAATATATAGTGCATGTATCAAGGGTAAGATACATAGTCAAGAAGGAAATCACAATACCAGACAGCCATAAGTTAGTCGACTAGGTTGGAATAGTAGTCGACTAATAGAAGGGTTAGTCGACTAGGAAAATAGGGTGGTCGACTAATAATGTGTTCCAGAGAGTTTGGGTTTCTGTTTCAGGAAGAGTTAGTCGACTAGGTAAAAAGGGTAGTCGACTAACAGGGAACTACAAGTCGACTAACAGATACTTAAGTCGACTAAGATTGAGATACAGAGAGTTGAGTTTATTTCAGGAGTCGACTAGGGGAATTCTAGTAGTCGACTAGGGATATCTAGTCGACTGGTAATAGGGACTAGTCGACTAAAACTGTGAAGTTAGAAAAGGCTACGTTTCAGCTAAGGGTTTCTAGTCGACTAGGTTCTAGGTCAAGTCGACTAATCATGGTCGAACACAGTATACAGAACTGAATCTGGTGGTTGTACTTGATAGTCTAAAAATGTGATTTTGAAGATGTAAATGTACAAGAATTGTAAATACAAGTATACTAGGAATTTGATGAGTCTTGGTGAGTAAAAATACTCACTAGGATTGGTCATGTGAAGCTTGATCCAAGGTGATAAATCCGACGAAGAGAGAGATGATCCCCAATCCAAAGGAAGTAGCTTGATTGAGGTTGAAGATGAAGATCTTGTTGATGCTTGAGGTGGAGATGATGACCTAGATGATGCCCTTGAGGTTGGTGGTGGATGTTGAGATGAAGGAGGATTTTGGAGAAGGGGATTTCTTTGTGGAAGTGAAGAAAAAAGAGAAAGGAAATGTAATGGAAAGTTTATATATGATTTGTGATTTGTGAAGGAGGTGTAATTGAGATGGAAGAGAGGGGGTTTTGTGTAAATGGGGAAGCATGAGGTGTCACTTGACCAATCATGGCTTGCCAAGAGAGGGGGGAGGTGTCCCTACTATGGCCACTTGGCCGGCCATGGAAGAGAGAGAAAGAGAGGTGGAAGTGTGTAGAATTTTGGAGAAAGTGGGATTTTGGAAAATTGGAAAATTGGAAAAGAGGAATTCTTGTGGCTTGTGGAAGAAGGAAAGAAATAAGGAAAAGGAAAAAGAATTTAATAAGAGAGGATATTTTCTCTTGGGCTCAGAATAAAGCTGTTGAAAATACAGAATCCCGGGTTCGAATCGAGGATGCGGAAAACAATTCGGAAAATACCGGAATCGCCCGAAATTCAAGTATCTCGGAACGACTCGCAAATTTACCCAAAAATCAATAATAATATACGAAGACTCATAGTGAAATCCTTTTTAAGAAATACTTTATAGTTTTAAAACTAAAAATCCCGGAATCAGTTACCTACCGACTCCGACGGAATTTTCATAAAATCATAAAATTCTCAGAAAAAGTATTTAAGTAGGAAATGTAATTCTAAAAGATAAAGTCTAAAGGACCATCATGAAATTCCAAACAGTTTGAGAATTAAAAATCTAGGAATCGGTCAGCGGCACTGGCCGACACCGGTTTTGAAGATTTTCAACTTAATCACAGAAAATTCCAGAAAATCATAGAAAATCCAAAATATTGGAAAACGATGTTTAAAACTAAAATCGGTCGAATCGGATAACCAGAATGTCTAAAACAAGTAAAACTCTGAGATCGAGTCCCCGGCTCAGACCAAGGCTGACTCCGAGTTCACCGATCCAAATCCAAGGCAAAACAATCATATAAGGAATTCATAATACAGAATAAATACAGGAAACAAATCGAAAAAATACGATCGAAAATCTGAATACGCAACTAAGTACGTATTCCGGGAACGGGGTATTACACAATGGCTTGTGAAAATGAAACTGGATCTTTATTAATCCCAATATCGAAATCAGATTCCTGTAGATACACCACATAATCATCTGAAATGGCAGATCTTCTTTCCCTTTGAGATCTCCTCAAAGCTGCCGGTTGTGGTGGTTCTACAACATTTTCAGTGGCGATATCCTCATGAAGTGGTGAACCATTATCATTATGTTGTTCTGGTGACTCAGCTTGATGATCAATCTGAGGGACAACAATTTCTCTTGAAGAAAAGGGTATTGAGATATTTACCCTTATCACCTCAAGATCCACTTTTCTTGGTTCATCACTCCCACTAATTTCTCCATTCTCAAGGAATCTGGCATTACCAGTTTCAACAATTCTGCTACTATGGTTAGGACAATAAAATTTGTACCCTTTAGACTTATCTGGATAACCAATGAAATACCCAGATATGGTCCTGGAGTCTAATTTCTTTTCATGTGGATTATATATTCTAGCCTCTGCTGGACAACCCCAAACATGTAAATGTCTTAAACTAGGTTTCCTACCAGTCCACAACTCGAAAGGAGTTGTTGAGACTGCCTTACTAGGAACTCTGTTCAAGATATACATGGCAGTCTTTAAGGCTTCATTCCACAATGAATTAGGTACATTAGAGAAGCTCATCATGCTCCTAACCATATCCATAAGTGTCCGGTTTCGCCTTTCAGCAACTCCATTCTGCTGAGGCGTACCTGGCATTGTGTATTGAGCACAAATGTCATGCTTTTCTAGAAATTTGGCAAATGGGCCAGGATTCTGTCCTGACTCATCATATCTTCCATAATACTCACCACCTCGGTCTGATCTCATGATTTTAACTTTTCTATCTAATTGTCTCTCGACTTCTGTAATGAACACCTCAAGGATGTCAACAGCCTGAGACTTTTCATGAATTAGATATACATAACCATAACGAGACAGATCGTCTATAAAGGTGATGAAGTATCTCTCTCTCTCGTAAAACATGGAATAGAGAGTGGTCCGCAAATGTCTGTATGAATAATCTCAAGAAGCTCTTTGCTTCTTGTGGCACCTTTCTTGGTGTGTTTGGTTTGCTTTCCTTTTATGCAATCCACACACACACCAAAATCAGTGAAGTCTAGGTTATCCAAAATCCCATTCTTCACTAATCTTTCAATTCTATCCCTGGAGATATGCCCCAGTCGTCTATGCCACAAGATATAAGATTTTTCATCAATTAAGCCACGTTTAGAACCAACATTTGAATGCAGGGTTAAAAGAGATTGTGCAAACTCATAATTCAAGGAAATTTTATACAAACCATCACATAAAATTCCATGTCCAACTGAAATTGAATTAAACATCAAATTGAGTTTTCCATAACTAAATAAAACTGAATATCCAACAACATTTAATTTGGATAAAGACATTAAATTCTTAGAAATCGAAGGTACATAAAAAGTGTCTGCAAGATCCATCTGATGACCCGTCTCTAAGAGTAGTCGATAAGTTCCAACATACTCGACCTCCACTTTGAGACGGTTCCCCATAAAGACAAATCTTTCACTTTCCTTCGGTTTCCTGGTTGTAAGGAATCCCTGCATTGAATTAGTTATGTGAGTTGTGGCTCCAGAGTCAATCCACCAAGTATTAGAAGGAACTTCAGCAAGATTCAATTCATAACATACAAAAGAAAGATTCATACCTTTCTTTTCGAACCAAGCCTTTCTCTTGTTGCAATCCTTCTTCACATGTCCTTTTCTGCCACAAAAGTAGCATTTGACAGTGAAACTCTTTCCATGACCCTGGCTACTTTCCCCAGGTTCATTCCCTTTCTTTGGTGGAAACCTCTTACCTCTTCCATACTTTCCCTTCTTATGTATGGCTCCTTGAGTTACTGCTAACACCGAGTGATGTCCTTCTTGCCTCAGTCTCACTTCCTCTTGAATACACATATTAGTCAGCTCATTCAGATTCCACTTATCCTTATGAGTATTATAGTGAATCTTGAATGGTCCGAATTGAGGAGGAAGTGAGTTGAGGATGAACTATACCAAGAAGGATTCATCTACTTTCATTCCCAGTGTTCCTAACTTTGCAACTTTATCAGTCATATTGAGGATATGTTGTTGGACTCCTCTACTACCATCATATTTCATGGTAGTTAACTCAGCCATAAGAGTGCCAGCTAATGACTTATCAGCAGATTTAAAACGTTCTTTTACAGCAATTAAAAGTTCTGAAGCGTTAGCAGTCTGAGGGAGTGAAGTTTAGATATTGTTGGCAATGGTCATCTTAATGAACATAAGACTGAGTCTGTTCGACCTTTCCCAGGCTCTAGCATGGTTAACCTGATCTGCTGTACTATCAGCAGTGATTTCCTCAGGTTTCTCAACTAGAAGGGCCAGGTCAAGATCCAGTACACCCAGTGTGAATTGGACATGATCAAACCATTCAGAAAAGTTTGTACCATCCAGGGCTGGAATGCTAGATGCATGAGAGTGTAGGGAAGTGGGAACGTTCACTGAAACAAAATAGGACAATGCTCACATTAAGGCCTCGAATCAATACAAAAACATTAAATTTTATGAAGATGAACTATTGATATCACTTTGATTTCTCCTTTGGGCGAAACCTAAGCATATCCAGTGTTCACTCTACAGGTGAGACCTTTTATCACCTATGTAGGTCTAATATAATTTATGCCACTTAGACAGTAAGTCATGTTACCTTTGGGTATCCAATTCTACACCACTAAGTTGCATAAATTACACTACCCTACCCGGTTCGTAATTATTTGAAAGAGACTTTCCTTTGGGCGAGTCTCAATCTCCTAACTAGAACCGCCATCGAGAATATTATTGACTTTAATGTCACCCTTATTGACAAAACTTTTATGTAGTTGTATATTCATAAGGCTTACTAATATAGGTCACTTTGGCAACTACTAAATCAATAAGCCGTATGAATATAAAGCTAACCAATAATATTCTCTAACCTTTTATTTGAGTTATTCCATAATACTCCAATGTTAACACTTGACCAATATCAATCAATATTAACACCATAACATTAAATGTGTAACATACATTTATGATTGAATTTAAACAAACATTAGTCGACTGGTCAAGGTAAGCCAAGTCGACTAGGGCCAAGTCAAGTCGACTATAAAGGAATTTATAGTTGACTAGGGTCAAGTCAAGTCGACTATAAAGGAAGGTTAGTCGACTAACAGAGAAACAGAGAATTACACATCTCCCGGGTCAACCTGTTAGTCGACTAGGGAAAGGGTTTAGTCGACTATACTTATTATTAGTCGACTACTCAAATAACCAAGTCGACTCCTGAAGCAAACAGAGAGTTAAGATGTTTTCTGGAAGGAGACCTAGTCGACTAGTATTTTGGGCAAGTAGACTAACAGTCGACGAAACAGTTATCAGTATACGGTTTCTGTAAATCGACTGATGCCAAATCAAAAGAAAATTAGGGCTTTTAATACTAATTAGATCCCAAATTTGTACAATTAGTGGAATATTTAATATTAATCGAATCATGAAGAAAGGCTACTAAATCTTCTTTAAAAAATCTGAATTAAATGATCAAAATTTTTTTACCCTAATTTGTCCATAATCAGTATTCTGAGATGTATAGATTCTTAATCATGGCTCTGATACCAAATGTTAGACATTAAAATACTCAAAGAAATTTCATGATAACAAAATCATCTATCATGGATCTAGAATCTATATACATCCCAAGAATAAATACATAAATAAATGCATACCTGAAGCCATATCAAGAGGATGATGAAGAACGATTGTTAATGATCTCAGTCCCTTTCCTTTGATTCTTGCAAACCCTAATCTGCAAACCCTTTCTTCTCTCTGTCTCCTTTTCTTTTCACAAAACCCACAAACTGTAAAGTGATGGATACCCTAAAAAAAGGGGGGGTTGTTTTCTTTTCAAGAGGAGAGAAGAGGGTCTACATTTGCAAATAACCCCATGAGATAAAACCACCCATCATGGCCCTTTATATCTCATATGATTATAAACTTATATAAATGTAACCATTATATTTGGGCATACATTAAATATCAGTTAGCCATAATTATGGAATCCAATTAATTAATAAAAGGCTAGTGGGCCACTTAATATGAGACTAACAGACCTCCCTCTTGTGAGAGAGATCTCTGGCCGAGCCAAACCCTCTGTTGATCTCTTACAAAAGTCAATATCCTCAACTAAGTCCACGTGAGCCCCCCCGCCCCCTCCCTCTCTCTCTTTCTCTCTCAAATAAACATTGAATCATCACCATCTTCTTCCCTTTCTACCTCTGCAAGCTTCATCTCATCATCACAGAGTGGGGGGGAGAGAGAATCCTGAAGTCCTTGTCTTTGAGCAGGAACCACACAGAGAGATCCCTATCATCAACTTCCTTTTCTTCTCACCAGCTTAACATTCTTTTCACCTCCTTTTGCAATTTTCAATGATATAAAACTTTTTTTAGGCCCACTATGCTACCCCCTTGATACCTTGCCTTTTAAGCACTCTTTCCTTCTTTCTTATTCCACCTCCCTCTCTCCTCTCACCCTCTCTTTCCATCCATCAAGAGAGCATGCTTGAATGTCCACAAGGTAAGACAAACCCCAACCCTAACACTAGCTCTCCTCCTTGTCTCCAAACTTAATCATACTGCTAGCCACTTCAATTGACAAACCCTAACCCTAATTTTCATTTTCCAGGGTGAGGGTAGAGGAAGCGGGCAAGAAGATCAAGAGAGAAGCCGATGTCAGCAACCGGATGGCGAGGCGCAACCTGCTGGGCCCCGTAGGGACACTCAACACCATCACCCCCTGCGCCGCCTGCAAGCTCCTCCGGCGCCGCTGCGCTCAGGAGTGCCCCTTCTCCCCATACTTCTCCCCCCACGAGCCCCAGAAATTCGCCTCCGTCCACAAAGTCTTCGGCGCCAGCAACGTCTCAAAGATGCTCATGGTATATGACCTCTACAATCAATGAATAATCAGTTTCTTCAGATTCAAATTTCTTGACTAATTATTTTCTTTGTTATTGATTTTGCAGGAGGTTCCTGAGACGCAGAGGGCCGATGCAGCGAACAGTCTCGTGTACGAAGCGAACGTTAGGCTCAGAGATCCAGTGTACGGATGCATGGGAGCGATCTCGGCATTGCAGCAGCAAGTCCAGGCCTTAGAGGCAGAGCTGGTAGCGGTGAGGGCGGAGATATTGAAGCACAAGTACCGGCAAACCAGCGCTAACATCACCCCATCTGCTCTGATTGCTTCTCCGGCCGAAGTCTCCGTGGCTGCACCGCCGCCGATCCCAAACCCACCGCCACCTCCGCCAGCCCAGGCTGCCTCCTCCTCCTCCTCCATCTACACGCCGGCCTCCAACTCGACGGATTACAGCTCCATCACCAATGAAAATGTCCCATACTTCGGCTAGAAAAAGAATTTGGATTTAATTTTTTTTTATCTTTCTTTCTTTCTTTTTTTCGATGTCTCATGGACTCTGTTGAATAAAAGAGGATGCGGCATTGGCTTATTTGTTGGGCTGCAATTTTTTTGTTTTTGATTTATTTAGTTCATACTTACCTAAACCTAGTTGAATGAATGGATGGATGTGTTTGAAATTTGAATTGCTTCAAAAAATTTCCTATAGTTATATTAATTCATGAGTAAACTCTAATTATTTCCTTGTTTGACTTGGTGTGTGCCCATAATGAGAAAAGTAAGAGTTAGATTTTTCTGAATTCAGATCACCAACTATAGCAAGTCTCCATCACTTAACCATTAGGCCCATATCAAACGTTTTTGGCCATTTTTCCTCTCTTTTATTTCTTGTGAGTTTCTCTCTCTATAAAATCTGTAAAAGAGATAAAATGTGATGAAACTAGATGCCGTATTGAGAGAATTTAGGGTTTTTTTTTCTTTTTTTTAAAAATTGGGTTTATGTGGCACGTGGCAAGGTTGAACGTGCATGTGAGATATTGTTGACTGAGGAGTTGGGACTAAGTGGTGGGTTCCTCTCACATGATTGTCTGTGCCTCTGAAGTCTCCAAGTCCTCAGCAATCAACGGAGAGGGGAACAAAAGGTATTGTTGATTTGATGCTCCCGATGCAACGCACTGAGGCCAGAAACTTCTCAAATCTTAGTCATGTGAGGACAGCTGCCAGAAAAAATTGCATTAGAACTCGAGCGAGAAGAAATCTTACCTTCTCTGTTCGCGAGACCGATATTTCCACCCAGGAACTGTTGAAAGCACCTCAAAGTTAAAAGCAGCTCTTTTAAGTGTTGAAAGCACCTCACCACCCTTTCAAATATATCTCTCAAGTAACTCCTCTTCCTCTCTCTTTCTCTTATTCTCTTTCTCACACTCTCTCAACCGAACACCACTGGCCTCCTCTTCATCTCCCGCTCTCTCCCCCCTGAATGTTCGGCCTCAATTTGCCGCCAACCTTCTGAGCGGACGCCACTCTTCCGAGCAAGTCTCCCGAAAAATATCATCATTTCTCCATCTTCATTGAGAATTTGAGGCAATTTTTTAATTTTGATTTGACACAAATCGCTAAAATTTGAGTTGAATTTTTCAAATTAGTGAGTTGTAAATCAGTTATATAGTTATATTCTAAGGTTATTGTAAGTTAAATGTCAAAATTTTTAAGTTTATATATCGAATTTCTGAAAAATAACGAATTTATTTCGACAGGTTCTAACAGCGTTTGGTCGATCATTACCGTACAAATTATACATTGTTCGGTTGCACGTAACCAAACAAGTCTTCACTGTTCGGTCTAGTTTGACTGAACAGTCTATAGACTGTTCGATTGACCTCAACCGAACAGTAAATAGACTATTCGGTCGAGACCAGCCGAACAGTATATGTTATTGGCAATTGAAATATTTTTTTGACTAAATTTCTCTTCTATTGCAGGCATGGATACTGCAGGCCCTTCCAGAATCCATCCTACTGCTTCGGCAAGACGCCATAGACGAGAAGAGGCCTCCTTTAGCATTCCTGAGGCAGAGGATGATCCCCAAATAGAGGAGGGTGATGGTGATGGTGAGGGTGTAGGCGCCGAGGAGTCAGAAGAATTGACTGCGTCATTTCCGTGTGCTCCAACCGACATCACATTGCTGCGTAGTTTCAAAACTCATATAGCGACAGAGATCTGAACTGACGAAGTAAGTATTTAATTTAAAAGCAGTAAACTTAAAGTTATGTTGAAATCTGTTTGACAGCAAGGTGCTAACAAATTTTTCAGGAGAGAGAACCGCTAAAGTGCATATCTCATACCACAAAATTGAGTAATTTGGTATTGGATGATAGCACTCTTTTTTTTCCGTATATTTATCAATCCAGACTGCAAGCTTTGACAAGTATTTCCTACTGAAGGGCAAATAGGGTTGTTATCTCTGCATTCATGGAACAGTGGCAACCAGAGACGAATACTTTTCATTTGCCGTTTGGTGAAATGACTATCACACTTAACGATGTTTCCACACTTGTGGGTATACCGGTGATGGGTCGTTCTATGAGGCTGCCGCAGAGAATAACTGATTCAGGAGAGCTGCTCGTTAGTTTACTTGGTGTGTCATCTAGAAAATCAAGGGACGAGTTATGCCCTGTCCGGGGTAACTCAGTTCGATTGGAGTGACTCCATTCCAAGTTTTGCAATGTCACGGATGACGCATCAGACAGACGTATTGAGTGCGCCGCTAGAGCTTATTTGTTGTATTTGGTCAGCTGCACTCTCTTCAGTGACAAGAGCAGGACAAGAGTTTTCATCGAGTACCTAAAGTTATTTGAGGATCTTGGTCAGGTGTCATCCTATGCCTGGAGAGTAACTACATTAGCATACCTGTACAGACAGCTAGGGTATGCTTTGAGAGGTGGAGTTAAGCAGATTGTTGGATATCTGCCACTTCTGGAGGTATTATTAAATAGTTGATATGAATACTTTTCAAATGAGCATCTAAATATTATACATTAATACACTGTCATTTGATGAACAGACGTGAATCTATGAGCACTTTCCCACCTTGCGCCCCCTCATAATATGTCTTATACAAATGATTTTCCACGAGCTTGCATGCGGGTATGGCATGGACTGGCGAGTACTTCATTGGAAAACCTGCAAGCAATGCGTGAGTCACTTGATTGTTTGTGGGCAGATGAGGTATGATATTGTCCTACGCAGTAGTCTTAATTTTTGTGGGATGGGTTATATTTACGATTCTTGCTTTCATATGTAGGTGATATAGAATCCATATAAGGATTTCAGAGATCGACATCCACTTCAACCGATTTATTTTAGTGGCTGTCTAAAGTGCAACAACCTTCTCGAACACTATCATCTAGAAAGGGCTCTTAGACAGTTTGTTAGGATTCAAATTATCCCACCCTCGCCACTTAATCCGGAGAAGGTTAGAAGAGGGTGGGTCCACTGCAAATAAATACCACATGACCTAAACATGGAGTGATAGTTTCTGGGACAGGTGGCGATCACATACACTATCGCGTGCGGAAAGGAGTATGGAAGTGAGGTATCAATGGGACACTGCCGACAGATATATGGAGTGGTTTCGACTTGTTGGCCCGGAGGCCTTCCTCTCTAGTTTTGATGATGATTAACTCATGTAGTTATGTTTACTAATAATCTTATGATTTTAGTTTCAGATCATGTAACAAGATATTAGTTGGTGATTGCTTCAAAAAGAGGAGTTTGGAAGCTTTCACTTGGTGATTCCAGTGCCCGATCATCAAGATCATACCTTTGCACTCGGTGGATCACGTTTGGGATCGAGTCGGCTTGAAGATGGAAGATCATCAAGAAGACTTAGGTATCCTAGTTTAGTTTAGTGTGTTTTAGATCCATTTGTAAAGCTTAGTATAGTTGATATGCTCAAGTGCACAACACACACGTTTTATGGTTTTTCGGTTTTTAGTTTAACCGATATTTGTTTTCATGAATAGATTGATCAAAACAAGTTTAAATGGTTTATATGTATAGTAGAAGTATTCTTTCTATACATGCATGCTTAAACTTCTTAGACAAACTTATTTTGACTTTCCTATTCATGTGTTGAAAAATACAAGTTTGATAAAATACAAGTTTTGGTTTTTGGTAAAAATGATAAGACACAAAAATAGTTCAAATTGCTTGATATTTGAGTTGAAATTTTTATCACAAGTTTATATATCAATGCAAAATGATAAAACTATTTTTGGGTATTTTTAGAAGATTTTACAAGATTTATTAAAGAATTTTAACATGTTTTTCTGACCCAGTTTCTGACCCAGAACTGGCTGACAGGCCAGGTCGGTCGACCGCCCGGTCGACCGCACCAAGGGCCGGTCGACCGTGCGGTCGACCGACATGCACAGAGCTGTGCACGTCTGGCAGCACAGTGGGCCGGTCGACCGACCGGTCGACCGGACCAGAGAGCTTTGCTCTCTGTATCTGGGCGGTCGACTGGGCGGTCGACCGGGATTGCCCAACGGTCATATTTATGACCGTTGGCGGTCGACCGGCCCGTCGACCGCCAGCCTGTCAGGCTGCCAGATCAGCCTAACGGATAGTTTTCTGTTTGGGCTATAAATACCCCATTTCTTGGGGGTTTTAACTAAGATTTTCAAGAGCAAAAATTTTCCCATTCTCTTGTTTTAAAAATAAGTTTTCAAAAGTGTTTAAAGAGCCAAAAGATTAATCTTGTTTGTTTTTAAGTGTTTTGTTTTATTTCAAAGAAATTAGGTTTTGGGAATTATTTTTGAGCTAAAATTTCTATATCATTTTTGGTGTTTTCCCAAGAGAATTTCTTTGATCAAAACACTTTGTTTTCCACACTTGAGCTATATCATTCTATCCTATTCTATTAGGATCTTGTTTTGTGGAAAAAGGAAAGAGGTTTGTGGTTGAGACATACCACTTGTTGTAAACCCTTGCTTTGATTGGGTTGCTCCCTCTTTGGTAGAGGTTGAGGATTGTGGTTTACTCCCTCTTGGTGAGGTGGAGTTGGAGTTAGTTTGTATCCCTCTAGTGTGAGGTGGATTGGTTGTTGTTTGGCTACGGGCCAACCCCTCGATTGTGAGGCGGTGTTTGAGAGAGGAGTTCGGTACTCCCTTTGTTGTAACAAATCCTCCTCGGTGGAGGTTCCCTCGGTGGGAGTCCTCGGTGGACAAGATAGTGAATTAGAAATCCTTCTCGGTGAAGGCGGGGACGTAGAGCTAGGGGCTCGAACTTCGAAACATATCTTTGTGTTTGCGTTTGATCCATTGTCTCTCTAACTCTCTCTATTTGTGCAAATCATTCATTCATTCATTCATTCATATCATATATTGCTTGTGTTGTGCCTTGCATTATTTCATATTGCTTATCATCCTTATATGCTTGACTTGCTTGAGTGTGTGCCTCACTTGTACTTAACCACAAGAGCTTCATATAGCACCTCAACCCATATCTAGGGGAATCAAGAGGAGTTAGTCCAGAGCCCTTCACGGGAAATTCGGCTACACTTGTGTGTTGTACTAAGTGTGATTGCAAAATTGTCTTAACTTCCGCATTTAGTTTCTAGATTAACATTTACACCTATTCACCCCCCCTCTAGGTGTTTTTCAATTGGTATCAGAGCCTACGCTCCTGATACTTAGACTTAACAACCTAGGAGTGAGATCCTTTGTTTGCTAATCTTCATTTGCATTTGCTTGTTTGCACACATATAGTTTGGACCCATGGCCTTCATGACCCCACCTATGTTTGACCCTTCCAACATTCTTGTTTGGAAGACTAAGATGTCCATCTATTTACAAACCCTAGGATATAAGGTTCACCTTGTAATTACCAAGGAATCCTACCTTAGTGATAGCAAGCATATAGGGGCCAATGCACAAGCCCTTGAGGCCATTAGAAGCACACTTAACAAAGATTATCTTATGCTTGTTTCTAATCTTGATTCCGCTTTTGTAGTGTGGAACAAGTTGACAACCACAACCACCTCCGAGCTTCAATTGCAAATCCAACAAGAGGAGGAATCTAGCGGAGATGAATCCGAGCCACAACAATGCTATATGATCCAAGGGAATGACTCCCTTGAGGTACATTCAGATACTCAACTAGATAGTGCTAGCTCTTCATTTGATGATCATGATTATATGGATGCCAATGCTTTGAATGAAGAGTTGTCTATTGTTTGTGAAAAATTGTTTGAAAAATATAAAATTTTGAAAAAGAAAAGTCTAGGCCTTTACAATGATAATAAAAATTTGATTTCTAGACTTGACATTATTTTGCAAGAAAAGGTGGAGATTTCTAATGAAAGGGATTCATTAAAATCTCAACTTGATCTTGCACTTAAAGAAAATGAGTTTTTGAAAAACAATGATGATTATGAAAATGTTTTGAAGAAAAATAAAATTCTAACTTCAAAAATTGATTTTGTTTTAAAGGAGAATGTTGCTTTGAAAAATAAAATAAATTCTATTTCAAATGATTTAAATGTTTGTTTAGAGAAAAATGAAGTTTTGAAAAATAAAATTGATTCTCATGTTTGCCATGCTAGGGTAGTATCACACACTTCACCTATTGCATGCCACACTTCTTCTTTGATTGATAATGATATATCCATGCTTAAGAAGAAGGTTGATTGTTTGGGCTCCACTTTGAGCCAATGTGCCAAGAGTCATACACGTTTGGAATCTTTGTTTCGAAAGAAACAAGTTCCATCTATTATGCATGCACACCCCCCACGGCATACACATGCTCCTCACGGACACCATCACACTATGTATGCTCATGTGTACACTTGTACACATTGTGGACGTAAGGGCCACCTTGCTAAATTTTGCTTTGATAGATTACATGATGTAAATTTAGCAAATAAATTTGTTTGGGTTAGAAATGGTACTAACCCCCATAGACCCAAAAAGTTGTGGGTACCAAAGACCACCCCTCTTGTATTTGATGTAGGAGTGGGCTCTCACATGACGTGAGAGTAGCGGTACCTTGGAGTGGATGCGTTCCAAGCTTAAAGGAGACTTTTTGGATGCATCACTTTCAAGGGAAGGTTTGGTGGGAAGACCACCATGTTTTTGGAGACAAGGAGAGTTGCTTCTTCGGTTTGGTGACAATCCTTTACTCTCGTTTTATTTATGCATGCTTTTCATGTTCATTAGTTATAGCATGTTTTGTTGTTTATATGATCATTATGAAAATGCCATGATTATTAGACTCTTGACATACATGTATAATATTTGAGACACCCATGTTTATATGGATCTATTATTTTGTGTTCTCACCGTTTGTTTAGCTATCATGTTTATCATAGGTTTAATAACATGTGGATTTACATAATAATCATGTTTATGTTTATCATGTTGATTTTTTTTTCTTGTTTTATGCTTCATGATTTGAATATATGTTTAAATGTTAGTTTTCATTAAGACTAGGATTTATACTTGTACATATAGTGGGCCACAAATAAATCTATATATGTTTGAGCTTGAATGCTTATTTGAACCCATTAGATGTACTAGTATAGTCTAGTTTTGATGATCCATGCATTTTAAACTTGTATTCCTTTTTTTGGAATTGTTTTATGATTTTTGTTTAACTTCATGTATATGTCTATTTTATCCAAACTATTGTTTATACATATACATCCTTTTGAGCCACGTGCCTTCATGCATATATCTTTGTGGACTCGTTGTGTTTGGATATGTATGTATACTTTAGTTTGTATAGGACATACATATACCTTGAAGATTAAATAGTTTTGATAATTTTCATGTTTTCATGTTTCAAGGAATATTGAGCTTATTGACCATCTTTCATGATTATGATCTTCACATTGCATTTGTACACTCACATTTATTGTTTACTCATGTGTTTGTTTTCATGAGTCATATTTATGCTTAATTGATTATGAGTGTTGACTATTTTGTGAATTTCATATTTTCATGAAAAATAATTTTATTTTATTCCTTACTTGAAGGATTTCGTACTAGTTTACAAATTTTTCATATAACTAGTTGCGATATTCTTCATTTGGTAGAGTTTTTCAAACATACTTCAATTTTTAAACCTATTTTTGAAAACCCCTACCTTCCACGAGCGGATGGATGGGCGATCATGCTCATGTATGCCTTATATTGAAAATCATTTAAAACGTGAACATGATTGGGAGGATAGGTTATATGAGTTATACTTTGATATTATTGTTGTTTCAATTGGTATCATTTGATTCTTTCAATTGGTATCAATTTTGACCTTTCTTGTATACTCATATATGTTTGTATGTATGTATGCTTTCAATTCCAATAGTATCAATTACGATTGGTATTAAATCTTTCATACATATATATGTTTTATTTGTGTTCAAAAATATCACAAATTTTAGTTTTTTTGTTTACTCAAGCTTAGCATAACCCAACACCTTGAGTTTTAACTTTGTTTCAATTGATTCAATTTTCAATTGGTTTCTTAAACAAGCTTATGCATGTGTTTTGTTGGTATTTCATAAAGGGGGAGAAAATTCGATTTTCATATTTCAATTGGTATTTTGTTCCCTTACTTTATGATAGAAAATAGTCATTTCATTTGATATCATATACTTAAAAGGAAAAATACTTTCTTTTGATATCAAGATGTTTATTTGAATATGTTTTAAAATTGGTATCTCAAAATTTTGTTTAAAAATATATACAAAAGTTTTGATTTGTATTGCCTATATGCAAGGAGAGCTTAACATCTCTTCTACATATAAATTTATGTTGAGTGTATCTTGTATTGAGGAGCTTGACATCTCTTCTTTATGTGGTACACGTGTGTAGGGGGAGCTTCACATCTTCTCTTATGCATTACATAGTATACGTTATGTGAATTAGGGCTTGTCATCCCTCTTTCATATAATGTATATATGTAGGGAAGTTACTGAAATCACCTAGAGGGGGGGTGAATAGGTGATATAGCTAATCTATGAACTCAATGCGGAATTTAAAAACTTAATGCAATACACTCAAGTGCAATCAATAAGTGATGCACACACAACCAAGCCAAGCAATTATGAATGCACAATATGAATAGTTGCAAGGCACAAAGTAAAGAGAGAGATAGAGAGAGAGAGTCAATGGATCAAGCGCAAACAACAAGATATGTTTCGAGGTTCGAGCACCCAGCTCTAAATCCCCGCCTTCGACACACGAAGGATTTCTAATCCACTAGCAAGTCCACAAAGAACTCTCACAAGGAGTACCCAACTCCTCTCTTTACAACCACAACCTACTCCTTGAGGCAAGCTCCAATCCAACAAAACAATCACCTCACAACTTGAGGGATTAGCACAAAGCAAACAAGGATCACCTCACCACTTGAGGGATACAACCCAATAGCACAACCTCCTCAACACAATGAGGGAAAGGCACAAAGCCAAGCTAAGTTAGGGTTTATAACTTGGTGGTCTAACAAACAACCACAAACAATTTCTTTCTCCCACACAAAGATCCTATAGAAGAGATAGTAGATTTTAGCTCAAGTGTGGAGAAAACCAAAGGAATGGAAATCAAAATCACAAAGAAAAATCTTTGGGAAAAACTGAAAACAAGATATAGAAGTTCAATCAAAATCTTTTCCCAAAAACCCTTTTCTTTGGTTTTTCAAACCCTAACAAAAACTCCAAATAGATTGTTCAATATGAGTTTAAAAACTTCTTTTGATTGCTGTGAAAACACCAGAGTAAGGAAAAATTCGCACAAAAATTCTTAGAGAAAACAGGCTATGAATGGGGTATTTATAGCCCCCAGAAAAATATAGCCGTTGGCAGCAGAATCTGCCAAAAATACACTACCGGTCGACCGGCCGGTCGACCGTCCAACAGTCAAATTCTGCCCGTTGCCAGCTACAGGTCGACCGCCCGGTCGACCGAAAACAAACAGAGACTAGCCTGCATGCAGTCGGTCGACCCGAACGGTCGGCCGGCCCAATAGGCAGCCAGCGTGCACGTATCCGTGCACGTCGGTCGACCCTAACGGTCGACCGGCTACTTGGTGCGGCCGACCGTTAGGGTCGACCGACCTAGCCTGGCAGAGTCTGTTCTGGTCAGTAAAAACATGGTGAAAATAATTTTAAAACTTCTTGTTAATCTTGTAAAAATCTCCAAAAATAGTTTTAACATTTTGCATTGATATATAAACATGTGATAAAGATTTCATCTCAAAAATCATGCAATTTGAACTATTTTTGTGTCTTACCAATTTTACCAAAAACAAAAAACCGTATTTTCTAAATCTTGGATTTTTAAATAGAAAATACATTTTGTCCAAAACTCATCCAAATACAAAAACATGATATTAAACAACATTTAGGCATGATGTATATGGATATAATCCTATATACATGTAACATATATATCCATGTTTTTGTCATTAATTCCAAAATATGTTTTGTTGAAAATACCAAAACATAAAACACATGAAATAGACTATCAAACTAAGTTTGTCAAAGAAGATGAAGCATGCATGTATATAGAACAAATCTAATATACATTAAACCATGTAAACTTGTTTAGATATAATATCTATTCATGCAAACCAAGATCGGTTAAACCAAAAACCGAAAACTAAAACATGAAACGTGTGTGTTGTGAACTTGAGCATATCATACTATTCTAATCTTTACAATTTGGAACTAAACACAAAACTAAACTATGGTACCGATGTCTTCTTGTAGAGCGCAATCTCCAAGCCGACTCGATCCAAAACTCTTTGATCCACCGAGCAAGTGCTATATATGATCTTTGACGCTCGGGCTCTTGAATCAACATGTGAAAGCTTCCAAATCATCTTGTTGAAGCTAATCACCAACTAATAACTTGATTAATGATCTGAAACTAAAATCACAAGATTATTAGTACACATAACTACATGAGTTAATCATCATCAAAACTAGAGTGGAAGGCCTTTGGGCCAACAATCTCCCCCTTTTTGATGATGACAAAACTCATGGAGTTATATATGCATTGATTAAAGTTAAGCTTCAAAGAAGCTCCCCTTTAACTCATGCATAGGATAAACAACTAATAAATGGCTCTAGATACCAATGAAATTATAAAACATGAAACATGCATAGATATGCATGATACAATAAATGGCTCTAGAAACCAATGGAAGATACCAATGAAATTTTCAAAAACAAATAAACATGTTCTATATACCAATTAGCAAAAACAAATAAACATGCTCTTGATACCAATTAAACTAAACAAATAAACATGCTCTAGATACCAATTAAACTCAATATATGCAAAACAAAACTAATGATCTCTTATACAAGCTCTTGATACCAAAACTAAACATGTTCTTTAAATAATGCTTTGGATACCAATTGAACTTAATAAAAACATAAAACATGCATACAAACATGCATATAAACTCAAATTCTTCTCCCCCTTTTTGTCAATCATCAACAAAGGGGTTAAAAAACAAAACAAAACTAATAAAACATATTCTTCTCATAAAAAAAATCAAGGGATGTTCTCCCCTTTTTGTGTAAAACAAAAACGATAGCAATGAGGGGTCAAATCAAATATGATACCAATTAAAAATGTGTCAATGAAGTGCATCTAGATACCAATTAAAAAGTGAAACTATACCAATTGACAAACACAAATCTTGATACTAATTGATAAGTAAACAAACATACCAATTGTAAATAAACAATCTTGATATCAATTGAAATTAAACATAACAAATTTTGAATTTCTAAAAATAAATGTTGATACCAATTGAAATTAAACATAGATCTTTAATACCAAAGTTGATTTAAACATATAAACAAATTTGATTTTGATACCAATTGAAATTATTCCCAATTGAAATTATTATTCTTTTTACCAATTGAAATCATTATTTTCTATCATAAAGCAAGGGAGTGAAATACAAAATACCAATTGAAAGATGAAATATAAGATTTTCTCCCCCTTTATGAAATACCAATGAAAACTATGATAAGGCTCGAATTAAGATACCAATTGAAAACTAAATCAATTGAAACAAAGTTGAAGCTCAAGCTTATCATAAATAAAATCTTGTGCTTAAAGATATAGGGATATAATAAGCACAAATAAAACATATATATGTATGAAAAGTAGATACCAAACGAAATTGATACTATTTGAAATGCAAGCATACATATATAAAAATATATGAGTACACAAGAAATGTCAAGATTGATACCAATTGAAAGAATTCAATGATACCAATTGAAACAACAATAAGATCAAGTGTATATCTCATATAACCTACCACCCATTTCATGATCAAGTTTAAAATGATTTTCACAATAAAGCATACATGAGCATAGTCTCCCATCCAACCACCCTTTGATGGTAGGGGTTTTCAAAAATAGGTTTACAAATATAGTATGTTTGAAAACTACTACCAAGGAAGAATATTACAACTAGTTATATGAATCAACTAGTACGAGATCCTTCAAATAAGGAATAACAAAAAATTTTTCATGAAGACACATGTAAACCACATGGCACTGAAACACTCAAAATCCATATAGCACAATTTGTACTCATGAAAACTAAGTCATGAGAAAACATTAAATAAGGTGAGTGTACAAGTGTTGTGAGAAACACATCAACATGAAAATGGACAATCAAGCTTAATATTGAAAACATGAAATTCATTTAGGATGTGAAATCACCAATTGAAATCATAAAAAAAAACATGAACTTCATCATAAATGTGAAATCACCTAGCAAACATGAAATTCATCCAAACGATTTAAACTTCAAGGCATATGTATGTCATGTACAAACTAAAGTATACATACATATGCTAAACACAATGAGTCCACAAAGTATATGCATGAAGGCACGTGGCTCAAGGATGTACATGTATAATCAATAGTTTGGACAAGATAGACATATACATGAAGTTAAAACACATGATCATGAAAACATATCCAAATTGAGGAATACAAGTTAGAATGCATGAATCATCAAAACTAGACTAAACTAGCACATCTAATGGGTACAAATAGGCATTCAAGCACAAACATAAAAAGATTTACTTGTTGCCCATTCTATGTACAAGTATAAATCCTAGTTTTCATGAAAACTAACATCTAAACATATATTCAAATCATGAAGTATAAAACGACACATAGATCAACATGAAAATCATAAAAATGATCATAATAATCAAAAACATGAATTATTAAAACAAAAAGTCATAGTCAACCATATGATTAGCATGACAAAAATATGTGCATTAGATCTATGATTAACATGATAGCTAAAACATAAAGAGAACACAAAATATGGGTCCATACTAAACATGGGTGATCTCAAAAGCTATACATGCATGTCAAGGGTCTAATAAACATGGCATTCAACATACTAAACAAAACATGAGTCATCAAAATAAAACATCATAAACATCCATATGATCATTATGTATATGCATGTACATTAGATTTAGGGCATACATGATAGTACTAAACAAGGTGAGAACACAAAGATAAGATCCATATAAAACATGGGTGTCTCAAGTAACTAAACATGTATAACACTAATCTAATCAACATGGCATAAGCATAATGAACACTAAAACATGTCATGCTATGAATGAAAGCATGTAAATGAAAATGGGAGTTAGAGAGTGATACCAAAACCGATGAAGGCACGTCTCTAGTTCTCCAAACCAATGGTGGTCCTCTCCACCAAACTCTTCTTGAGAGTGAAGCATCCAAAAGGTTCTCTTTTAAGCTTAGAACGCATCCACCTCAAGGCAACAATACTCTCACGTGATGCGAGATCTCCCACCTACATCAAAAGTCAAGGAGGTGATTTTTGGTACCATTTTCTTTTGAGTCCATAGGGGTTAGTTTCTTTTCTAACCAAAACAAGATTACATGCAAAATTTTCATTATGTAAACGATCATAGCAAAATCTAGTAAGATGGCCTTTTCGACCACAATGTGTACATGTGTACACATGAGCATACATGTCATGGTTGTGTCCGTGGAAAGCATGTGTATGCCGTGTAGGGTGTGCATGCAAAGATGGACCTTGTTTCTTATGAACCAAGGTTTCCAAACGTGTATGATTTAAAGTACATTGGCTCAAAGTGGAGCCCAAACAATCAACACTTTTCTTTAAAATATTTATATCTTTTTCAATACTTGAAGATAAAGTGGAGCATGTAAGAGGTGTGCTAGAAGAAGAAGCTATACTAGCATGGCACACATGAGAATCTATATCAATTTTTAAAGATTCATTTTTCTTTAAAACTAAATCCAATTCTTTTGTAATGGAATCAATTTCATTTTTCAAGACAAAGTTATCTTTTAAAACAAAATTCAATTTTGAAGATAAAACCTCATTGTTTTTCACAACATCATCACAATCATTTTTCCTTTTCAAAACTTCAATCTCATTAAGAGCAAGGTCTAGTTGAGATCTTAGTGAGTCACGTTCACTAGTGATCTCTTCCTTCTCTTGCAAAACTAATTCAAAATTAGAACACAAATCCATTAATTCATTTTCAAAACAAGATTATCCTCTTTCAAAAGTTTGTGTTTTTTTAAGAAATTTTCAAGCTTTGTGGCAAGTTCCATATTTAAAGTTTGAGCTTCTAAACAACCATCACAATAGGAACTAGAGCAATCATCTAATTGAGAATCCGATTGAACCTCAAGGGAGTTCTTCTCGTGGACCATGAGGCAATGCTCTTCGGACTTTTCTCTCATAGATCTCCTCATCTTGTTAATAATCCTTGGTAGCTCGGGAGAAGTCAATATGCTCCAAACTGCAAAAGCCGAGTCATAACGATCAAACACCGGTAAAAGATGTTCATTAAGAGATGCTCTAAGTGCTCTAATTGCTAATGCATTAGCCTTTTTGTGTTTACTACTATTAGGGAAGGATTCTAAAGTAGAGGCTTGATAAACAAGATGACCTAGTGATTTTAAATGCCTACTCATATTGGCCTTCCAGGTATCAAGTCTAAAATGGTCAAACATAGGAGGGCTATCTATGAGTGCAAACTAAATGAGTGCAAATGAAAATGCAAATGAAGATTAGCAAACCAAGATCTCACTCCTAGGTGGTTAAACCTAAATATCAGGAGCGTAGGCTCTGATACCAATTGAAATCACCTAGAGGGGGGGTGAATAGGTGATATAGCTAATCTATGAACTCAATGCGGAATTTAAAAACTTAATGCAATACACTCAAGTGCAATCAACAAGTGATGCACACACAACCAAGCCAAGCAATTATGAATGCACAATATGAATAGTTGCAAGGCACAAAGTAAAGAGAGAGATAGAGAGAGTCAATGGATCAAGCGCAAACAATAAGATATGTTTCGAGGTTCGAGCACCCAGCTCTACATCCCCGCCTTCGACACACGAAGGATTTCTAATCCACTAGCAAGTCCACAAAGAACTCTCACAAGGAGTACCCAACTCCTCTCTTTACAACCACAACCTCCTCCTTGAGGCAAGCTCCAATCCAACAAAACAATCACCTCACAACTTGAGGGATTAGCACAAAGCAAACAAGGATCACCTCACCACTTGAGGAATACAACCCAATAGCACAACCTCCTCAACACAATGAGGGAAAGGCACAAAGCCAAGCTAAGTTAGAGTTTATAACTTGGTGGTCTAACAAACAACCACAAACAATTTCTTTCTCCCACACAAAGATCCTATAGAAGAGATAGTAGATTTTAACTCAAGTGTGGAGAAAACCAAAGGAATGGAAATCAAAATCACAAAGAAAAATCCTTGGGAAAAACTGAAACCAAGATATAGAAGTTCAATCAAAATCTTTTCCCAAAAACCCTTTTCTTTGGTTTTCCAAACCCTAACAAAAACTCCAAATAGATTGTTCATTATGAGTTCAGAAACTTCTTTTGATTGCTGTGAAAACACCAGAGAGTAAGAAAAAATTCACACAAAAATTCTTAGAGAAAACAGGCTATGAATGGGGTATTTATAGCCCCCAGAAAAATATAGCCGTTGGCAGCAGAATCTGCAAAAAATACACTACCGGTCGACCGGCCGGTCGATCGTCCAACGGTCAAATTCTGCCCGTTGCCAGCTACAGGTCGACCGCCCGGTCGACCGAAACAAACAGAGACTAGCCTGCATGCAGTCGGTCGACCCGAACGGTCGGCCAGCCCAATAGGCAGCCAGCGTGCACGTATCCGTGCACGTCGGTTGACCCTAACGGTCGACCGGCTACTTGGTGCGGCCGACCGTTAGGGTCGACCGACCTAGCCTGGCAGAGTCTGTTCTGGTCAGCAAAAACATGGTGAAAATAATTTTAAAACTTCTTGTTAATTGTAAATATCCCCAAAAATAGTTTTAATATTTTGCATTGATATATAAACATGTGATAAAGATTTCAACTCAAAATCCATGCAATTTGAACTATTTTTGTGTCTTACCATTTTTACCAAAAACAAAAAACCGTTTTTTCTAAAACTTGGATTTTTGAATAGAAAATACATTTTGTCCAAAACTCATCCAAATACAAAAACATGATATTAAACAACATTTAGGCATGATGTATATGGATATAATCCTATATACATGTAACATATATATATCCATGTTTTTGTCATTAATTCCAAAATATGTTTTGTTGAAAATACCAAAACATAAAACACATGAAATAGACTATCAAACTAAGTTGTCAAAGAAGATGAAGCATGCATGAATATAGAATAAATCTAATATACATTAAACCATGTAAACTTGTTTTGATATAATATCTATTCATGCAAACCAAGATCGGTTAAACCAAAAACCAAAAACCAAAACATGAAACGTGGTGTTGTGAACTTGAGCATATCATACTATTCTAATTTTACAATTTGGATCTAAACACAAAACTAAACTATGGTACCGATGTCTTCTTGTAAAGCGCAATCTCCAAGCCGACTCGATCCAAAACTCTTTGATCCACCGAGCAAGTGCTATATATGATCTTTGACGTTCGGGCTCTTGAATCAACATGTGAAAGCTTCCAAATCATCTTGTTGAAGCTAATCACCAACTAATAACTTGATTAATGATCTGAAACTAAAATCACAAGATTATTAGTACACATAACTACATGAGTTAATCATCATCAAAACTAGAGTGGAAGGCCTTTGGGCCAACAGTTACTTTACCGTCTTCCTCTTCATGAATGTATATCGCATATACCATTTATTTATTGACCTATGTTTACTTTCAATTGGTATCAAGATGCTACTTTGACATATTTTCAATTGGTACCTTAATTGATTGTCACCCCTTTGGTTTTGTTTTTTTGTTTAGACAAAAAGGGGGAGAACATTATTTTTATTAACCCTTTTGTTGATTCATTGTTTCGAACAAAAGGGGGAGAAAATTTTGTTTTGTTTGATTGTTTACCCTTTTGTTGATGATTGACAAAAAGGGGAGAATAATTTGTGTTTATGCATGTTTATGTGTTTTATGCATGTTGATGCATACTTGTTTATGTACATTCATTGCATATTTATTGTTTATTTGTTTATGCATGAGTTAAGTGGGAGCTTCTTTGAAGCTTAACTTTAATCCATGCATATATAACTCCATGAGTTTTATCATCATCAAAAAGGGGGAGATTGTTGGCCCGGAGGCCTTCCTCTCTAGTTTTGATGATGATTAACTCATGTAATTATGTTTACTAATAATCTTGTGATTTTAGTTTCAGATCATGTAACAAGATATTAGTTGGTGATTGCTTCAAAAAAAGGAGTTTGGAAGCTTTCACTTAGTGATTCCAGTGCCCGAGCATCAAGATCATACCTTTGCACTCGGTGGATCACGTTTGGGATCGAGTCGGCTTGAAGATGGAAGATCATCAAGAAGACTTAGGTATCCTAGTTTAGTTTAGTGTGTTTTAGATCCATTTGTAAATCTTAGTATAGTTGATATGCTCAAGTGCACAACACACACGTTTTATGGTTTTTTAGTTTTTAGTTTAACCGATATTTGTTTCATGAATAGATTGATCAAAACAAGTTTAAATGGTTTATATGTATAGTAGATGTATTCTTTCTATACATGCATGCTTAAACTTCTTAGACAAACTTATTTTGACTTTCCTATTCATGTGTTGAAAAATACAAGTTTGATAAAATACAAGTTTTGATTTTTGGTAAAAATGATAAGACACAAAAATAGTTCAAATTGCTTGATATTTGTGTTGAAATTTTTATCACAAGTTTATATATCAATGCAAAATGATAAAACTATTTTTGGGTATTTTTAGAAGATTTTACAAGATTTATTAAAGAATTTTAACATGTTTTTCTGACCCAGTTTCTGACCCAGAACTGGCTAACAGGCCAGGTCGGTCGACCGCCCGGTCGACCGCACCAAGGGCCGGTCGACCGTGCGGTCGACCGACGTGCACAGAGCTGTGCACGTCTGGCAGCACAGTGGGCCGGTCGACCGACCGGTCGACCGGACCAGAGAGCTTTGCTCTCTGTATCCGGGCGGTCGACCGGGATTGCCCAACGGTCATATTTATGATCGTTGGCGGTCGACCGGCCGTCGACCGCCAGCCTGTCAGGCTGCCAAATCAGCCTAACGGCTAGTTTTTCTGTTGGGCTATAAATACCCCATTTCTTGGGGGTTTTAACTAAGATTTTCAAGAGAAAAAATTTCCCATTCTCTGATTTTAAAAATAAGTTTTCAAAAGTGTTTAAAGAGCCAAAAGATCAATCTTGTTTTTTTAAGTGTTTTGTTTTATTTCAAAGAAATTAGGTTTTGGGAATTGTTTTTGAGCTAAAATTTCTATATCATTTTTGGTGTTTTTCCCAAGAGAATTTCTTTGATCAAAACACTTTGTTTTCCACACTTGAGCTATATCATTCTATCCTATTCTATTAGGATCTTGTTTTGTGAAAAAAGGAAAGAGGTTTGTGGTTGAGACATATCACTTGTTGTAAACCCTTGCTTTGATTGTGTTGCTCCCTCTTTGGTAGAGGTTGAGGATTGTGGTTTACTCCCTCTTGGTGAGGTGGAGTTGGAGTTGGTTTGTATATCCTCTAGTGTGAGGTGGATTGGTTGTTGTTTGGCTACGGGCCTACCCCTCGGTTGTGAGGCGGTGTTTGAGAGAGGAGTTCGGTACTCCCTTTGTTGTAACAAATCTCCTCGGTGGAGGTTCCCTCGGTGGGAGTCCTCGGTGGACAAGATAGTGGATTAGAAATCCTTCTCGGTGAAGGCGGGGACGTAGAGCTAGGGGCTCGAACCTCGAAATATATCTTTGTGTTTGCGTTTGATCCATTATCTCTCTAACTCTCTCTCTATTTGTGCAAATCATTCATTCATATCATATATTGCTTGTGTTGTGCGTTGCATTATTTCATATTGCTTATCATCCTTATATGCTTGGCTTGCTTGAGTGTGTGCCTCACTTGTACTTAACCACAAGAGCTTCATATAGCACCTCAACCCATATCTAGGGGAATCAAGAGGAGTTGGTCCAGAGCCCTTCACGGGGAATTCGGCTACACTTGTGTGTTGTACTAAGTGTGATTGCAAAATTGTCTTAGCTTCCGCATTTAGTTTCTAGATTAGCATTTACACCTATTCACCCCCCCTCTAGGTGTTTTCACGACTGATATCTCATCCCATGATACAAAATCTGTCGTATAAATTTTTGGCTCTTGGCATCCAAGTGTTGAGGACATCATTGCTATTGTACTTACACAGGTAATATCATTTTATAACAAATTCTTGTAACATATTGTATATGTTTGTGGGATTTAGTAACATATTGTATTTTCACTACAGCGAATCGCTCGTGCCAGGATGATTGCCGAACCCTTTCTCGAACTGGGGCCATTGGGACCACATACTGTGTCGATCCTATCTAGATGTGTTCAACGGTTGATGCACTTGACGGTGGTGAGAGTAGCCAGCGGGAGCCACAATAGAAAGAGTGCAGGAGTAAACTCAAACATGACTAGATTTTTATACTGAGTTGTATGTGGAGATTTTTGTTGTTCAAAAATTTTGTTAATATTTGAATATTTGAACAGCGGACTCAGTTGTATGTGGGGATTTGTTCGTTAAAAATCTTTCTATTTGTTATGTATGAATATTTGTATGCATTTTTAGCGAACTTTCTTTAAAATTTGTATCAGTTAATATTAGTTATATGCCCTGTTCGGCGGTGAGTAGCCGAACACAATTATTCTGTTCGGCCCTGTAAGAACAGTATGAAACTGTTCGGCCGAACACGGTCGAACATAAACATTCTTTTCGTCTGTGCACAACTGAACGGGGAAAAAAATTATCTGCCTGTTTAAATTCATCAACATCAATAATTGTACATCAAGAAAAATTAATTCTAATAATACATTCATAAAAATTCTAAAGTTTAATCAATTTCAATAGTGCACCCATCATCGTCACTATAAACAAATCCGAATACATTTGAAGTTGTTCCTCGTACCCCCATCCCATCCACTTGCAATTGATAATCGGTTCTGGTGCCACTTGTATGGAATCAGAGGTACAGGATGTCCCTTACTTAGATATATCTGCATATAAAAAAAAGAAACTCATGTAAGCTATTTTAATATTAAACTAAAAAAAATATAAAATCATTGAATATGTTACTAATTACAACAAAATGATTGTTATTGACAAATCTAATTGAAATGTTTCGATGGGCGGCTTGAGGGACTACTTCTGTCCTTAACGGTAAGAAAGTGAGAGGAGTGACAACAATATGAATAACACATTATAGTACGATGCTATAAGATATCCCATATCGGGCATGACCATCCACTTGGCATATGGAGCTTCTCCTTTGAAATAAATCAGTGATTGTCTGATCTCTTCCACACGCTCTGCAGATCTATAAAACACTAAAATAACTGTGCGTAGGCATTAATTTCTTGTAGCATGTTGTCTGATTTGAGCCCATCTATTTTCCCCAAAAATCAAGCATAACTGCTACTGCTCGAAATCAACAATTTCATCTGCTTGTACATCTTTTACATGAATAATGAACGGGCGCATTGGTTCAGAAAATGTGTCATGTAGCTCAATGGGGATATGTGTATGTGGGCCTTACAACCTACAATATGAAAATATTAGTATGCAATCATTACTCTAGATTTTCACATCAAAATACTTCTACATAAAGAAATACCATTTGCTTTGGCCGTTTGTTAGG
>JAVJIF010011961.1:32500-85954 GCA_038442645.1 Agave tequilana | reverse complement strand
TAAATCTCCTCTTCCAGAAATGGATCAGGGAAATTATTCTCCGACATCATCACAGATGAAAGGAGACTTTAGTAGTGAGATTAATGTCATTACTAGTGTAAACCATTCATTAATAATAGTTTTGAATTAATGAAAGACTTCAGAGAAGAATCCGAATATTTTAATGGTTCTCAGAATTTGATAAAACTTATCAGGAAAATATTAATAAAAGAATGGATCACTGATATAGAAAAACATAAAATTAATTTTAACTTCGAAATATGGTTAGAATATTATTAATAAAACAGGGCATTTAAAACCCGTACAACCAATCTCAAATCAATGTTCAACTAGTTTATATAAAAAATGGCAATTATCCGACGGTCAAACAATAACTTCTATTTATCCCCATTGCATCTATTAAAATTACTACTAAAGAAGGAGACATTACTGCCTCACCCTTTAAAAAGGGAAAAGATAATATGAACCGGTTAACATTGAAGACATTAAGAAAATATATCATCAAAATAATTATTCAAATCAAATGCTGCACACGATAGCACAACAAATAGATTCTTTATCAACTGAAATTAAAGGGGTACACAAAGAGTCCAGTCCTAACTTTCCACAAAGTTATTCAGCACCATATTTTCAACTAACTAATATACCAATTGAATTTGAAGAAAAAATTCAACCACTAAACTTACTAGGACAAATAATTCAAGCTCTAGAAAAATTTAATAAAGATATTCCAAGCACATCAAAGATAAATACGATTGAAGAACAAAATGCATCAGAATCTGAATCTGTTGAAGACTCTTCAGCCTCAGAAATCCTTAGTACAACAAAATAATCAAATAGAAGATGATATTCAAGGAACAGATCAAGATTTAGAAATTAATAGAATTCTCGAAAATACAAGAAGCATAACAATTCATACAAATTATTGGCGTAAAGGAAGAACTAGGAATTATTATCCTAGGCGCAACCCTTCCAGATATTCAATATGAAGAACGAGCAATATTCAAGTCAAGTTCGATGGTACTTCAGTTTATAAATGGAATATTGATGGCAAAAGTGAATATGAAATATTAAATACTTTACAGGAAATTGGTATGGCAGTAACTGCCTACAAAACAAATCAACTACAAGAACAAAATGCCACTGTTTACATTGTCACCAGATTCACTGGTCAAATTAAAATATGGTGGGAAACTCATGACCTAGAACAAACAAACTATTTTAAATCACAAAATAGAAGTAGAAGATGCTCAGGGAACAATTACTAGGAGAAATGATTCTACTAGTTTTCTCATCATCACAATAGCAACCATTTTGTAGGAAACCTGCAGAAGAATAGGATCTTCAAAAATATTCCTTACTAACCTTCGATGTCCAACCCTTTCTGATTTTCGATGGTACAAAGATATGTTTCTAACTCATGTGTTTAAAACGGTCCGATTCAATCAAATCTTTTTGGAAAGAAAATTTATTACAGGTCTACCCAATTTATTTTCAAACTATTTTCCATTATATTTGCAAAGGGGAAAACTTACAATAAAAAGGTTTGAGGAGCTAAATTACAAGTATTCTTAAAAAGATTACAAGTAGATCTCCTCAGAGAATTGGAGAAGTGTGCCGGATAGGAGTCTGGTCAGCGCGCGACAACGACAACTTTGTCCCTTTGACGGGCGAGCGATGAGATCCCTTCTCGCCTGGTTTCGGGAATCAGAGAATAGAGGGTGATAGAACCCTCTTGCTACTTCTCAAAAACCCCTTCAATTTGGAATTCCTTCTCGCCTAGTTCCGGAGATTCCTTGAGAAGAAGTGTTATTAGGGTATCAGCACCCTGAATAGAGAAGTAATTCTCTAAAAGTTTCTGAATTCAAGAACGCACCGGTGCGTCATGAAGAAGCCTCTGCTTGTGGAGTTCTCTTGAAGAAGTCTCTGCTTGTGGAGTCCTCTGCGCCTGTCGTGTGTCTCTCCTTGGCGTGTCTGTCTCCGTGCCCCTGGCGGGCTATTTATAGGGAGAGCAAGGGTATATCGTCCCTTGAAGATATGGAAACATATTGAATCGAATCTGTTTGAATTTGAAAGTAGCCTTGCTGCGAGGCTAAGATCGGCTTCTGCGAAGCTAGAAATGGCAGGTCAGTTGATCTCCTTGATCTTTTTGATCCTTTCCATATCGTTGGAGGATTTCTCTTGATCTTCTTACTCGTTTTAAGAGAGTCAAGAGATTGTGGCAATCAACTACCAAATTTGATCTCCGATTTGATCTTAATTGGATTTGATCTGATTGATCTGATCTCATCCAGAGATTTGATTGGTCAAAGGTTGACCACAGCATCCGTAGCGGCACTGCCCGCTTTGAGCTCGCAGCGGAGCTGGAGACGGCTTCTGGTGAAGTCCGAAGAAAACCTTCGGCGGAGCTAGAAGTCCTCTGTGGCGAAGTTATAAGTTAGCTTCCTGGCGAGGCTTTGAATGGCTTCAAGGCGAAGTCGGATGATCCTAGCCTCTCAAGCGAGGCTATCCCTTTGGGCTCATGTGATGCTAAGTGCTAGCACCTTAGACCTGCTGAGGTCTGTTTTAGAAACAATCCCGGTTCACTGTCTGCTTGCTGGATCAGTGGAGTCCAAGTTGCTTCCTTGTCCCTCGGAGATGGGTGAAAACTGGTCTTCAGCTCGTCTGTCACTTGTCTTTTGTAAATGTCAACAAGTTTAGACATTGTTCGACCAATAAGAATCTTATCTTTTTTAAGTGTCAACAAGACCCCCTTCAAAGTTTTCGAAAGTCTGCAATAGCTCAGACTTCGAAATACTTTGAACTGCTTTGATCGGTGGGTGTATGGAGTATGAACGTCGCCATGATGGTTGAGTTCAGCTTCGCTTTCAATCCTGCTTTGGGATAAGTTTGCCGAAGAATGTGCAGGTTCGCGACTCTGAGTAGTTTCGCGTCTGAGTAGCTTCGCATGTAGGTAGCTCCGCATCTGGGCTTCTGGGAACAAGTTCGCTCTGGAACATCTGTTGTTTCCAAGGCCAACTGCCGTGGGCCGATTACGAGGAGGATTACTCCTTCTCTTACACTGATCGAGGGAGATATCCTCTGATCGTGTATTTCCAAGGGAGGATATTCCCTTTCTTCAAGGCGCCATAAGTGCCTTTATGAGAAAGACGTTTCTTCCTTTGCACGGTTCCAAGGGAAACCGTCTCTTTTCTCAAGGCGCAATAAGTGCCTTAAATGCGCTCGTGCTTCCACGCTTGAGGCGGCAGCGCTCAGGCCATGGGCCTATAAATAGGACACATGAGGTCCTCTGAAGAGAAGTGATCTGCTCTTCTCCTCTTCTCTTGGTTGAGAGAGATACTCAGATCTCTGAAGTAGTGGGAATGCCCACTCTGGTCATTATCCGACCAAGGACCGGTAAGTCTTGATCATTCAACGACTTCACCAGTTTAGGGAATTCATCTCCCTTAATTTAGGTTTGACAGCTACTTCAGGGATTAATTTCCCTTACTCTTCATCTGGCAATTGGCTGATCTGCAGAGAAGGATTTCAACATAGCTTCTCAGGGAAGCTATCATCTTGACTTGATCAGAGAAAGATCACTGCATGTTAAGTTCGCTACACAGGTAAAACTTGGGACTTGGTCTCTTCAAAGTTGAGCCAGTCTTGCCATATTGGTGAGGTTAAGACTGTGTCCCACAGGATCAGTCAGGCTTAGCCGTATAGGCGAGGCTAGGACTTGGCGTTTGCTGAGCTAGCCCATCATCGCTTGTGCAAGAGAGGCTTATCCTCTGCTTTAACTGAAATCGGATTGCTTCGTCCCAAAGAATCTGACTTAGTATTTTTACAGCTCTTTCTGTGTTTAACTGCTAATCTGTTTCGATTTGCATTGCAGTGAACTATGTTCGCCAATCTTGTGACTTGATGAAAGAGACCGAAAAGTTGCCTTATGCTTTCCCAGTTGAAGCTTTACTTTACGCAGGAGGAACAAACTGGGACAGCTGATGCGTGTCCCAGAGGCTGTTGGCAGTCGCTTATCCGGATGATCCACTTTGAGGCGAGGTTGGTAGTCGCCTACAGGAGATGATCCACTTCGGGATAGTGGACGTCACCTGTGAGATCACTGACCTCATTGCCAACTTTCATCATGGGTGATCTGGCCGGCTGGTTGCGAACAATCCTTTGCCAATTTTAATCAAAGACGATCCGGCTGGTAGCAACATCTGCCATTAAGCGAAGAATCATGGCCCTGTCCTCGTGGCACAATCTGTTCAGATGACACCATCTGTCCTGGTGGCACCATCTGTTCTGGTCACGGCCTTGTGCAGGAGGAAGGCCTTTCGTGTCCAGTTGGTCTGGCTTGGAAGTAGATAAAACCACTTGTATGCCTTTTGCGCAAATGATCCTGTTGAGCAACTGAATCTGTTGTACGAAACACAACCTTATAATGTAGTATCAATGTACATTTCCTTTTAAATCAATGAAAGTCCATTTTCTGCTCATCTGATTTTTGTTTGCCTTCATTGAAAGTTTGGCCATAGCGGGGCTAAACTTTGTGCGGAGTTAAGGACAGAGTCTTTTTTGCGTCTTTAGGGGGGGCTAAGGCAACCCTTTTGGCGAGGTCCTTGATGGATTGTGCAAAGTCCGCACTTTGATCCATGGCGAAGTTAACTCTTAATGGGGCTGAATCAGCGCTTCTCGGGAAGGCGCTTTAGGCAGCGTTTCAAATTAATTCGGAACGGCGGCTTGTGCCTTTTTGAGGCATCGTTTCGGGCGCTGATTGGCCTATAAAAGCCCGATCGGGCTGAGAAAGAGCAGATCTCTTTTTCAGAGAACTTTTGGCTCTTCTTCTTCCTCTTTCCTCTTCATTCAGAAAGCTTGAGAACTTTCGCAGCTCTTCAATGGCGCCCAAAAGACGAGCGGGGAAAGAAGTGGCAACTTTTGCAGCGGGGGGTCCTTCCCCTCCTCCGGTCGTCGAACGATCAATCGCCGGTAAGGGACTTTCCCTTTTGATTAGAGACTGTTGTCTCTTTCTTTTTTTTTTTAACAGTCGATGCCTGGCTATCTTTGGATGAATCCAGAACGATCAAACATGATCTGTTACTGTTAGGGAATTCAATTCCCTAGATTTCCCTTGCTTTCTTGGGCGGGGGTATAAGAACTGAACAGTTCTTCTTTAAGCTTCCGTACGAAGCTATTACTTGGGCTGTCTTCGTCCTGTTGAAGAACAGGATACGGACCTGTCCCTTCAATCATGGCCGTAAAGGATAACTTTTGACCATAATGCCCCTTTGATGAAGTTAGCCCTGAGGGCTGTACCACCTTCTGCATCACCTTCTGCTTATGCGAAGCAAACACTTGGACATTTTCTGCGAACTGCGGACTTGTCCGTGAGGCTAAGCTTTGTCGAAGCTATCACCTTGCTGGCTTTGCCCACTGGGCGAGGCTATGCCTTGGTGAAAGTCGTATCTTTGTGTTTGCTTGGCTGGTGAACTAATCATAGTTCTTCTTGCTCCTGCAGTGCACTATATTCCCGTCCTTTGAACAATCTGTTTGGGATGACCAGAGGAGTGGATGGCAACACCAGCTTGAAATTTCAAGGGCAAGCTTCTTTGTTTAGTGAGCGGAGCTCCATCGTTCGAGACACGCTTATTCATGGTGGTGATCAACTCACCACGAGGAGCATTCTGACTACGGCTCCTCTTGAAGATATTGACCGTCGAACTTATAGGAAGCCCGACTTCATGTTCGGGGATGCCGCACCAGATCCTGATCACCAACTACAGGCAGGAGAAAGGCAATGGATTTTTCGGTTGGATGATGAGAAGTTTTACCTTCCGTCCAACAGGCGACATTTTTCTTTGTCTTCCTTCCAGTGTGTGACGCAGGCTTGGAAGATGGCATGGGACGTGAGTCGAAATACCGACTCCGTCCACGTAGGGAGATTGATGTTTCAGTCTCCTGGTTATGCAAAAGTGGGGCCTCCTCATAGCATAATGGGTCTACACCCTGGGAATGTATCGCGAGAGATCCCAGTAGGAGAAAATCCGGCTGTGGCGCTGACCTTTGGCAACCAGTTCTGCAAGGTCAATGGGAACTATCCTGCTACTGACTTCAGGGCTCCAGGTTGGATTCACCCTCCGAAGACGTGGTGGATGGATTTGACTACATATATCCTTGCTCATTTCGAGGAGGATTTGGAGAGGCTGAACCTCTATGAGGCCGTCAGGGGACCTGCTACGACATTGAGATGAATGTGGCGTGCTTTTACGCCATCTTTGAATTGTATTGCCCAGCTTCAGGGACTTTCTTCACCCCTTTTGGCGAGTTGGGCATGGCCTTGCATGAGATGTGGGAAGTCTCTGCTCTGCCTTTTGGGTCTCTCGTATATGAAGAATACTTCCCGTGCGAGGCGGAATTGGCTCTTCTGGAGAAGCAGGAGCCTGCCTTGTTCGAGACCTATCGGGAGTTAATGTGCCACTTGCACATTTGTTCCAGTATACATGGGGGCAGTAAGGGAACTTCCTGTAGCTTGAAGAGCTGGGGGAATTACTTGTTCCCGGATATAGGGAATACTCCTGAAGCAGGTCACTGCGGAGTTGCTGATGAGGATATCTTTGAACGGATGCAAAAGCACCTCCAAAGGGATCTTGTTGTGACGGAAGACGATGGTCCCTATGAGAAGGGTGATGTCCTTCAGAGCTTCCATCATCAGGCTCGTCGGCCGATGTCTCGGAAGGCACTGCTGGCTGGCTTCTTAACCATCTGGCTGAAGAAATGCGTAGTGCCATCTTCTTCGGGTGACGTCGTTCATCCGAATGTCTTGCTGCCCGCTGTCTGGTTGGTTCATGGGCACCCTCTGGGTCTTCTTCCGGCCATGGTGTGCTGTATCCAGAGAGGCCTTCGTGCATTAACAGAGGCTTTTTGCAGGCCGCCAGCGACGAAGCGTGAAAAGGGAGCCACTTCGCCTTGCGACGGACCCAATCCTAGGATAGGTCTGCCGTACACTTATTTGATGGCGTGGTTCGCCCTGCATTGTCCTTCTTTGATTGAACCTGAAGAGGACCCCCCGCAAGGTGTTCGAATGACGCTTCTCCGCCGATTCAAAGGACGCTCGTGGCTGAAGACTTACGTGGCTGAGGCCCGTAAATTGGTACGTCGTTATGACGTTTATAGTCTCTTCCGCTGTTTTCCCTATATTCGGGGTGCAGGTTATGACGAAGAATTCAGAGATGCGGGGGAAGGGCAGTCTTCCCTGAGCCGGGGAGTTTTTGAGTGGCTGGTCAGCATCCGGCCCTCACACTTATTGTACAGAAGCGGGGATACCTGCTACTTGGAACCCTATGTCCCAAGTCGGTTTGCTCGGCAGTTTGGATATGACCAACTGTATGTGGGCAACCCCCATCTCAATTTGGCTTTCATGGGGAGTCTCATTGATGGGGCCCGTGCCTGGCGATTCTTTACTGCAGGCGGTACTGGGGCGCGGCTGCACACGCCGTTGAGGAATCCCAATCTCCAAATGACCCTGTGTTTCTGCCAGTGGTATATTCAATTACTATTAATAAACTTGTTTCTAGCCTTAATCTGAAAGCTTGACCAAAGTCAAACTTTCTGTCCCGATTGGCCTAAACTAGGCTTTATAAGAGCGAAATAGACCCAAAAAGGAGAGAGAACATGTTTTCAAGAGCCGAGAGTAGTATTACATAGTAATTTTATATAAAATTCAACCCTTTAGCCTTGATTGGCCTGAATGAGGCATTATAAGAGCCAAATAGGATTCAAACAGGAGGAGAATATGGTTTTCAAGAGCTGTGAGTGGTATTGCATAGTTTTTATATCTAATTACTATAATTAACCTTATTTCTAGCGTTAATTAAAAGTTTGACCAAAAGTCAAACTTTCAGCCCCGATTAGCCATAGGGTCCAAATAAAGAGAAATGCAGTTTTTAATAGCCGCGAGTATATTACATAGTTTTTATGTATAATTATCACTATTAAACTTGTTTCTAGTTTTAATTAGAATATTTTACCAAAAGTTAAACTTTCAGCCTCGACTGCTTGAACCAGGTCTTATAAGAGCCGAGAAGGCCCAAACGGGGAGAAAATATGGTTTTTAAGAGCTGAGAGTAGTATCACATCGTGTATATGCATAACTACTACTAATTAAACTTGTTTCTATTTTTGATTTAGAGGTTTGACTAAACGTCAAACTTTCAACCCGAATTGTCCTGAACTAGGCCTTATAAGAACCCAATAGGGTTGAAATGGGAAGAAAATGTAGTTTTTAAGAGATGGGGATAGTATTACATAGTTTTTATATATAATTACTACTAATTAAACTTGATTCTAATCTTAATTGGGAAGTTTGATGAAAAGTCAAACCTTTAGCCCTTATTGGCCTTAACTAGGCCTTATAAGAGCCAAATAGGGCCCAAATAAAAGGAAAATATTGTTGTCAAGAGCTGAGAGTGTTATTACATAGTTTCTATATACAATTACAACTAATTAACCTTGTTTCTAGTGCTAATTGAGAAGTTTGATCAAAAGTCAAGTTTTTAGCCCCGAATTGGCCAGGACTAAGTTGTATATGAGCCGAATAGGTCCCAAACGGGGGGAAAAATGAAGTTTTCAATAACTCAAAGTACTATTACATTGTTTTTATGTATAATTACTACTAATTAAACTTGGTTCATTTCTTAATTGAGATGTTTCACTAAAACTCAAACTTTCAGCCCTGATTGGCTAGAACTAGGCCTTATAAGAGCAGAGAATAGGGTCCAAATGGGGAGAAAACATGGTTTTCAAGAGCTGGGAGTAGTATCACATAGTTTGTATGTATAACCAGTACTAATTCAATTTGTCTCTATTCTTAAGTTGGAAGTTTGACTAAAAGTTAAACTTTTCAACCCCGATTGGCCTGAATTATACCTTATATGAGCTAAATTGGACCCAAACTGGAGGAAAATATGGTTCCGAGAGCTACGAGTGGTGTTACATAGTTTCTATGTACAATTACTGCTAATTATCGCTGTTTCTTATGTTAATTGGGTATTTTTACCAAAAATCAAACTTTAACCTTGATTGGACTGAACTAGGCCTTATAAGATATGAAAAGGGCCCAAACAGGGACAAAATGCGATTATCCAGAGTCGGGAGTAGTATTACATAATTTTTATATATAATTACTTCTAATTAAACTTTCTTCTAGTCTTAATTTGGAAGTTTGATTAAAAGTCAAACTTTCACATTGATTGGCCTGAACTAGGAGCCAGATATAGTTTAAACTGGGAGAAAACTTGATTTTAAAGAGCCGAGAGTAGTATTACATAGTTTCTATATGCAGTTACTACTATTAATCTTGTTTCTAGTCTTAATCTAAAAATTTGACTTTTGTCAAACTTTCAGCTCTGGTTGGCCTGAACTAGGCCTTATAAGAGCCGAATGGGACCAAACGGTAGGAAAACATAGTTTTCAAGTACCGTGAATGGTATTATGTAGTTTCTATGTACAAGTACTACAAATTAACCTTATTTCTAATATTAATTAGAAAATTTAACTAAAAGTCAAATTTTAAACCCTGATTAGCCTAAACAGGGCCTTATTAAAGCTAAATAGGATCCAAACGGGGAGAAAATGCAGCTTTCACGAGACAGGAGTACTTTTATATTGTAACTTTGTATAATTACTACTAATTAAACTTGTTTCATGTCTTAATTTAGATGTTTAACCGAAAGTCAAATCTTGAGCCCTTATGGGCCTGAATTAGGCCTTGTAAGAGCCGAATAGGGCTCAAACGGTAGAAAATATTATTTCAAAAGCTGAAAGTGGTATTACATTGTTTCTATGTATAATTACTACTAATTAACCTAAGTTCTAATTTTAATTAGAAAGTTTGACTAAAAGTCAAACTTTCAACTCCGATTGGTCTGAACTGGCCTTATAAGAGCCAAATAGGGCCCAGACAGGGAGAAAACATGGTTTTCAAGAGCTGAGAGTAGTGTCATATAGTTTTTATGTATAATTTTGATTAATTAAACTTATTTATATTCTTAATTTGAAATTTTTTCAAAAAAATTAAACTTTTAGCCTCGATTGACCTAAATTAGGCCATATAAATAAGAGCTAAAAAGGGGCCAAACCAAAGGAAAACATGGTTTTCTAGAGCTGAGAGTTGTATTACATAGTTTCTATGTAAATTACTACTATTTTATCTAGTTTCTAGTTTTAATTGAGAAGTTTGACTAAAAGTCAAACGTTCAGCCCCGATTGGTCTAAACGATACCTTATAAGAACCGAAAAAGGCCCAATCCGGGAGAATATGCTATTTTCAGGAGCTAGGAATAGTATTATATAGTTTTTATGTATAATTACTACTAATTAAACTTGTTTCTAGTCTTAATTGAAAAGTTTGACCAAAGTTAGACTTTCAGTCTCAATTTCCCTGAACTAGGCCTTATATAAGCCGAATATGACCTAACAGAGAGAAAATAAGGTTTTTAAAGAGCCAGGAGTATTATTACATAGTTTCTATGTACAATTGTGGCTAATTAATCTTGTTTCTAGTGTTAATTAGAAAGTTTGACCAAAAGTCAAACTTTCAGCCCCGATTGGCCTGAATTAGACCTTATAAGAGCCGAAAAGCGCCCAATCTGGGTGAAACTACGGTTTTCAAGAGCTGGGAGTAGTTACATAGTTTTTATATATAATTACTACTAATTAAACTATTTTCTGGCCTTAATTGGAGAGTTTGATCAAAAGTCACTCTTTCAGCCCAGATTGGCCTGAGCTAGGCCTTAAAAAAGCCGAATATGACCTAAACAGGGAAAAAAATATAGTTTAGGAGCTAGGAGTAGTATTACATAGTTTTTATATACAATTACTACTAATTAAACTTGTTTCTACTATTAATCAGGAAGTTCGTCTAAAAGTCAAACTTTCAGGCTCGATTGGCCTGAACTAAGCATTATAAGGGCAGAATAGGACTTAAACAAGGATAAAACATGCTTTCAAGAGCCGAGAGTAGTATTACATAGTTTTTATATATAATTACTACTAATTAAACTTGTTTCTATTCTTTATTGGGAAGTTTGATAAAAACTCAAATCTTCAGCCCCGATTGGCTTGAACTAGGCATTATGAAAGCCGAATAAGGCTCAAACAGGGAGAAAACATCTTTTCACGAGCCGGGAGTAGTACTACATATTTTCATGTAAAATTACTACTAATTAAACTTGTTTCTATTCTTAATAGGAAAGTTTGACCAAAAGTCAAATCTTCAGCTCCAATTGGCCTCAACTAGGCATTATAAGAGCCGAACATGACCCAAACGAGAGGAAAATATGGTTTTCAAGAGCCGTGAGTGGTATTACATAGTTTCTATATGCAATTACTACTAAATAACCTTATTTCTAGTGTTAACTAGTTTAACTTATTTTAGGATTATTTGAGAATTTTTATCAAAAGTCAAATTTCAGCCTTGATTGGCCTGAACTGGCCTTATAAGAGACGAATGAGGACCAAACTGGAGGAAAAAAAGGTTTACAAGGGACGTGAATGGTATTATATATTTTCTATGTATAATTACTATTAATTAACTTTGTTTCTAGTGTTAATTGGAAAGTTTGACCTAGAGTCAAACTTTCAGCCCCGATTGGCCTGAATTAGGGAATATAAGAGCTGATTAGGGCCCAAACGGGAAAAAATGAGGTTTTCAAGAGTGAGAGTAGTATTACATAGTTTTTATGTGCAATTACCACTAATTAAACTATTTTCTAATCTTAATATGAAAGTTTGACCAAAACCCAAACTTTCGGTTCTTATTGGCCTGAACTAGGCCTTATAAGATCTGAATGGGGCTAAACGGGAGAAAAACATGGTTTTCAAGTGCTGAGAGTGGATTATAGAGTTTCTATGCACAATTATTACTAATTAACCTTGTTTCTTATGTTAATTATGTTGGCCCAAAGGCCCATCAAGTCCATTGCATCACCATCAAGGCACCATCCCTCTCACGTCGTGTGAGAGCCCTCACCTACATCAAAAACAAGAGGTGGGGATTTCGGTACCCATTTTCTTTTGGGTCCTTGGGGGTTAGCTTTGTAAGGCACCCAAACATTTTTATTTTTAGCAAAATTTAAATGATGCAATCTATCAAAATAAAACTTTGCTAAATGGCCTTTGCGGCCACAATGTGTACACTTGTACACCTTAGGATGCTTATGAGTGTGATTGTGATCGTGACGTGCAACATAAGCATATGCATGATGATGATGTGCATGAGTATGTGGAGTTTGTTTCTTTGAAAACATGGACTCCAATCTAGAATGGTTAAATGCACAAGAGCTCAAAGTTGAGCTCAAATAATTCATTTTATTTTTCAAAACATTTATCTCATTTGTGGTTGCATGTAAAGCACGATGAGATAAAGAATTATTTTTCTTGTTCTTTTTAGAAACATTTTCATTTTCTTTTTCAAAAATTTTTCTTTTCAAAGAAGTGTTTTCATTTAAAACAATTTCTTTTTGTTTTTCCACCAAAACAATTTTATTTTTTAAAATAGTGTTTCCTTCACAAAGATCATTTAATTTAGACATCAAGGAAATATTTTCATTTTTCAAACATTCATTTTCTTTTACAATGCATGCAATCTTATTTTCTAATGAATCTTTTTCATTAAGCATGCAATCAAATTTCTTTTTCAAATTTTTATTATCTTTCCTAATCATGTCATATTTCTCAAGTAATTGTTGACAAAAAGATGTAAGCTCATCATATGACATATCTACATCCTCATCTACCTCGGATTCGGTAGTTACCTCAAGGGGGTTATCCCCTTGGACCATAAAGCATGCGTTGGAGGTGTCGCTTCCAACGTCCGAATCGCTCCCGGCATAGTATAGTTCTTTTTCGCCAAGGGAGGTGATGATGTTCCAAGCTACAAAAGCCGAGTCAATGTTAGAAACCCTAGATAAATAATCATCATTTAGGGTACTCTTTAAAGCATGAAGGGCTTTTGCATTAGCCTCAATATTCTTGCTAACATATGAATCATTTGTGGTAGCAAGATAAACATGAAAACCTAAGGCTTTGAGGTACAAAGACATCTTAACCTTCCAAATTTGGATGTTAAGAATGTCAAAAGTGGGTGGTGACATGAAATCCATGGTGTGTACAAAAATATATGTGATTAGCCTAAAATGAGGATCTTTAACTCTAGGTTGTAAGACCCAAATCAAGAGCACTTGGCTCTGATACCAATTGAAATCACATAGAGGGGGGTGAATAGGTGATGGCTAATCTAATGGTCACTAAATGACAAATATTGCGGAATTAAAAACTATTATGACCTAAACTAAACTATTACACTAAACACCAAGTTTAACACAAGAGCGTAGCCGAATTTCCCGTGAAGGGCTCTAGACTAACTCCTCAAGATTCCCCTTGAATGGGTTGAGGTGCCGCGTTGGCTCTCTTGGTTGAAAACTAGTGTTAGGAAACAATCCCAAGCAATATATCAATTAAGCATAATGAATAACAAGCATGTAAAGATAAACACAATAATAGCATGCAAGATATAAAGACAAGAGAGAGAGAGAGAGAGAGAGAGAGAGAGAGAGAGAGAGAGAGAGAAAGTGAGCAATCGCAAACACAAAGGATTTGTTTCGAGGTTCGAGCACACTTGCTCTACATCCCCGCCTTCGACACACGAAGGATTTCCACTATGCTTGATCCCAATGGATCACTCCTCGGTGCCACAACACCTACAATCCCTCAAACTCTCTAGTCCCGTAAACACCACGAGCCCCACAAGCTCGTCGAGGTCGCACCTTAAACCAAGAGTTCACAACCGAACTCTAAACAACGCGAACACACTTGTCCGCCTCCTCAAAGTACAAGAAAAGATTTCTTGGTGATTTAAACACTTTGATCACCAATAAACACTCTCACAAAACCACTCCTATAGAATGAATAGCTCAATGGGTTGCTCAAGTGTTTGTGAGAAAAACAAGGATGAGAATGGTGGTGAAAAACTCAAAGAATCACTTTTAACTCTCTCGATAAAAACTCTCCTTTTGATAGGAAATATTTGCTCTCAATTTTGTGGAGAAAAACCTCTGAAAAGAGTAGGAAAAACTGGCTCTAAAAGTCTCCAAAAATCTTGGTGAAAACAATGCCCAAACCCCCAAATTTATAGGCTCAGAAAAATTAGCCGTTGGGGTCTGTCAGACCTATCGGTCGACCGCCCGGTCGACCGGCCAACGGTCATATTTCAGACAGTTGTGCCCTCGGTCGACCGGTCGGTCGACCGAGCAAGGATACAGAGAGCAAACCTCTTTGTCCGGTCGACTGGTAGGTCGACCGGGGCCTTTCCAGAGAGCAGAGCTCTCTGGACGGTCGACCGGATCGATCGACCGGCCTCCTGCCAGGTCAAGGCGTGCACGTCTGTGCACGTCGGTCGACTGCCCGGTCGACCGCTGAAGCCTGAAAACTGTTTTCTGGGATTTAAAAGTTTATCTTTTTGGCTCAAATAAAATCCCATAAAATACAAAAAAATCTACAAAAATAGTTTTGATGTTACACTTGATAAACAAACATGCTTGCACAAAATCAAGGCATGTTACAAATGATTTGAACTATTTTTATAACTTGGAAATATTGGTTCAAAATGAAAATTATATTTTCCAAAACTTGTTTTCCAAAACTTTACCAAATACAAAAATAAGATATTTTAAACTCTTTTGAGGCATAGAGTGTATGGATATGATCCACTACACAAACAAGGTGAAATATCTATATTTTTGACATTAAGCATTAAACATGGTTTGGGTTTAAGACATGTATATAGGAAACACCAAAAACCAAGATGATATTTTTCCCAAAATGAAAAGTCTTTTTCTAAACTAAAAATTCTTTTAAGAAAACTTATCTATCAAGAGTGTGTGTGTATAGTATACTTGAGCAATCCACCAACTATTCTATCCTTTACATTTTAACTAAAAATAAAATCTTCTAAAAACAAACATAGATACAAGTCTTCATCTTCTTGAAGTCTTCACTTGAAGCCTACTTGACTTGGTCCAAACACCGTGCTAGCTCCAAAACTTGACTCCAAATCCTTTGTTGAAGCTACGCACCTACTAAGATCTTGATCATAAATCTGACACTAATTAAACACAAGATCATTAGTACTATAACTACATGAGTTAATCATCATCAAAACTAGAGAATGCATCACTATCAAGGAGGTTTGGTGGGTCAACCACCATGTTTGGAGTTTTGAAACATAGTTCCTTAGTTGGTAACTATTTCTAAACTCTTAGTTTATTTACATGCTTCTTTTATTTGATGATCATTTTAGCATGTTCATGTTTCATGTGTTTTTGTGCTTCATGTGGTAAAAATTAGTCTAAATGTAGTTTTTATCAAAACTTGTATTTATACATGTACAAATAGTGAGAACAAATTGATTCATATATGTTTGTACTTCATTGTTCATTTGTACTCACCTTATGCCCATGTATAAGCTAGTTTTGATGATTCTCTCATTTACACATGTTTTACCTATTTTTATGTTTTACTTCATGTATATGTAATTTTTAATTCAAATCTAATAAATATACATGTATACCCGTGAGTCTTTAGCCTTCATGCAAATATCTTTAATAGACTCTTTTATGTTTGGGATATGTATGCATATTGTTAGATTTAGATTAATCATACATATACCTAGAAGGTTGTTTTTAAGATGAAAAATGAATTTTCATGTTTTGTTTAAAAAAATATGATATTCATGTTTGATTCGAGCCTCATTGACTATTTTCATGAAAATGCTAATTACAAGACTTTTGAATACTCACACTTTATTTGTTTATTCATGACTATGTTTCATGATAATTTTGAGCTTTATAGACCATGAGTGCTTAAATTTTTGTGTACTTAGTAGTATTCATGAAATACATATGGTTTGATGTTTTTGAAGGATATTTAACTAGTTTTTCAAAAATTAATTTAAACTAGTTATTTATTCTTCACTTTGTTTATGAGATATACACATGACCCTATTATTGTTTCATTTGGTATCATTGGACTTTTTCAATTGGTATCAATATGACTCTATTTTTGTATATACTCATATTTTGTTTCCTATATATGTATGCTTCATTTCAAATAATATCAATTTCTATTGGTATTCTCTTTTCATACATATATATGAGTTATTTGTCTTGGGTTAAAATCAATTTACATGTTTAAGCACAAAGTTTGTTTATGCAAAGCTTAATTCATTTTCAACTGGTAATTCTTATTTTTAAATAAGCTTATGCATTGTGTTTTAAAATTGGTATCAAAATTCAAAATTTGTATTTACAATTGATTTGGTTGTTTTACAATTGGTACCATTAAAAAATTATGTTTAATTAATATCTTAAACTATGAATTTCTAAGATATCTCAAAATTTGGTTTATTGAGAAAAATTCAAAATTTTGTAAAAATAATTTGATTTATATTGCCTATATGCAAGGAGAGCTTACCATCTCTTCTACATATAGATTCATGTTGAGTGTATCTTGTATTGAGGAGCTTGACAACTCTTCTTTATGTGATACACGTGTGTAGGGGGAGCTTCACATCTCCTCTTATGCATTACATAATATGTGTTATGTGAATTGGGGCTTATCATCCCTTCTTCATGTAATGCATATGTGTAGGGAAGTTAACTTAGCGTCTTCTTCTTCATGAATGTATATCGCATATACCCTTTATTGATAGATTTGAGTTTTACCCCTTATTGCTCTCTTTGTTTATGATAAAAAGGGGGAGAAAAATTTAATTGTTGTGTTTTTACTTTAACCCTTTTGTTGATGATTGACAAAAAGGGGGAGAAAGATTTTGAGTTTTTATATGCATACTTGTGTTTTTGCTCATGCATAACAAATAAATAATAAGGATTTATGTTTATGCATATATGTTTTGTTTTGCAAATGCATGGAGATAAGAACTTGATGAGTTTTATTTACATACATGTCATACATTTGCATACATGTTTATGTGCGTTATTGTCATATCTATTTATTTATTGTGATGCATGAGTTAAGGGGGAGCTTCCTTGAAGCTTTACTTTAATCCGTGCATATATAACTTCATGAGTTTTGTCATCATCAAAAAGGGGGAGATTGTTGGCCCAAAGGCCCATCACTCTAGTTTTGATGATGATCAACTCATGTAGTTATAGTACTAATGATCTTGTGTTTAATTAGTGTCAGATTTATGATCAAGATCTTAGTAGGTGCGTAGCTTCAACAAAGGATTTGGAGTCAAGTTTTGGAGCTAGCACGGTGTTTGGACCAAGTCAAGTAGGCTTCAAGTGAAGACTTCAAGAAGATGAAGACTTGTGTCTAGGTTTGTTTTTAGAAGATTTTATTTTTAGTTAAAATGTAAAGGATAGAATAGTTGGTGGATTGCTCAAGTATACTATACACACACACTCTTGATAGATAAGTTTTCTTAAAAGAATTTTTAGTTTAGAAAAAGACTTTTCATTTTGGGAAAAATATCATCTTGGTTTTTGGTGTTTCCTATATATATGTCTTAAACCAAAATCATGTTTAATGCTTAATGTCAAAAATATAGATATTTGACCTTGTTTCTGTAGTGGATCATATCCATACACTCTATGCCTCAAAAGAGTTTAAAATATCTTGTTTTTGTATTTGGTAAAGTTTTGGAAAACAAGTTTTGGAAAATATAGTTTTCATTTTGAACCAATATTTCCAAGTTACAAAAATAGTTCAAATCATTTGTAACATGCCTTAATTTTGTGCAAGCATGTTTGTTTATCAAGTATAACATCAAAACTATTTTTGTATATTTTTCTGTATTTTATGGGATTTTATTTGAGCCAAAAAGATAAACTTTTAAATCCCAGAAAACAGGCTTCAGCGGTCGACCGACCGGTCGACCGGGCAGTCGACCGACATGCACAGACGTGCACGCCTTGACCTGGCAGGAGGCCGGTCGACTGATCCGGTCGACCGTCCAGAGAGCTCTGCTCTCTGGAAAGGCCCCGGTCGACCGGACGAGAGGTTTGCTCTCTGTATCCTGGCTCGGTCGACCGACCAGTCGACCGAGGGCACAACGGTCTGAAATATGACCGTTGGCCGGTCAACCGGGCGGTCGACCGACAGGTCTGACAGACCCCAATGGCTAGTTTTTCTGAGCCTATAAATTTGGGTGTTTGGGCATTGTTTTCACCAAGTTTTTTGGAGACTTTTAAAGCCAGTTTTTCCTACTCTTTTCAGAGGTTTTTCTCCACAAAATTGAGAGCAAATATTTCCTATCAAAAGGAGAGTTTTTATCAAGAGAGTTAAAAGTGATTCTTTGAGTTTTTCACCACCATTCTCATCCTTGTTTTTCTCACAAACACTTGAGCAACTCATTGAGGTATTCATTCTATAGGAGTGGTTTTGTGAGAGTGTTTATTTGTGATCAAAGTGTTTAGATCACCAAGAAATGTTTTCTTGTACTTTGAGGAGGCGAACAAGTGTGTTCGCGTTGTTTAGAGTTCAGTTGTGAACTCTTGGTTTAAGGTGCGACCTCGACGAGCTTGTGGGGCTCGCGGTGTGTACGGGACTAGAGAGTCCGAGGGATTGTAGGTGTTGCGGCACCGAGGAGTGATCCATTGGGATCAAGCATAGTGGAAATCCTTCGTGTGTCGAAGGCGGGGATGTAGAGCAAGTGTGCTCGAACCTCGAAACAAATCCTTTGTGTTTGCGATTGCTCACTCTCACTCTCTCTCTCTCTCTCTCTCTCTTTGTCTTTATATCTTGCATGCTATTATTGTGTTTATCTTTACATGCTTGATATTCATTGTGCTTAATTGATATATTGCTTGGGGATTATTTGCTAACACTAGTTTTCAACCAAGAGAGCCAACGCGGCACCTCAACCCATTCAAGGGGAATCTTGAGGAGTTAGTCCAGAGCCCTTCACGGGGAATTCGGCTACACTCTTGTGTTAAACTTGGTGTTTAGTGTAATAGTTTAGTTTAGGTCATAATAGTTTTTAATTCCGCATTATTTGTCATTTAGTGACCATTAGATTAGCCATCACCTATTCACCCCCCCTCTAGGTGATTTCAAATTAGGAATTTTGATCACAAGTCAAACTTTCATTCCTGATTGGCCTGAACTAGTCCTCATAAGAGCCAATTAGGGCTCAAACGAGGTTTTCAAGAGCTAAGAGTAGTAATACATAGTTTTTATATATAATTACTATTAATTAAACTAATTTCTACTAATTGGAAAGTTTTACTAAAAGTCAAACTTTCAACCCTGTTAACCTGAATTAAGCCTTATAAGAGCCAATTAGGGTCCAAACGGGAAGAAAATGAGGTTTTTAAGTGCCGGGAGTAGTATGACATAGTTTCATGTATAATTACTACTAATTAAACTAGTTTCCAGTCTTAATTGGGAAGTTTAGTAAAAGTTAAACTTTCAACCCCAATTGGCCTGAATTAGGCCTTATAAGAGCCGATTAGGGCCCAAACGAGGAGAAAACGTGATTTTCAAGAGCCCATAGTAGTATGACAGTGTTTTTATATATAATTACTACTAATTAAACTTGTTTCTAGTTTTTATTGGGAAGTTTGACCAATAATCAAACTTTCAACACCGATTGGCCTGAACTAGGCCATATAAGAGCCGAATGGGACCAAACGGGAGGAAAACATGGTTTTTAAGGGTCGTCAATGGTATTACTTAGTTTCTATGTACAATTAATACTAATTAACCTTGTCTCTAGTAAGTTCGACCAAAAGTTATTTCAGCCCCAATTGGCCTGAACCAGTCCTTATAATAGCCGCCCAAACGAGGAGAAAATAAAGTTTTCAAGAGCTACGAGTATTAATACATAGTTTTTTTGCATAATTACTACGATTAAACTAATTTCTAGTCTTAATTGGAAAGTTTTATCAAAAATTAAACTTTCTGCCCCGATTGGCCTGGACTAGGCTTTATAATAGCCGAATAGGAACCAAATGGGAGGAAAATATGATTTTCAAGGGTCGTGAATGGTATTGCATAGTTCTATGTACAATTACTTCTGATTAACCTAATTTCTATTGTTAATTTGGAAGCTTAACCAAAAGTCAAACTTTAAAGCCATGTTAACCTGAACTAGGCCTTATTAGAGCTGAATAGGGTCCAAATGGGGAGAAAATGTAGTTTTCAAGAGCAGCGAGTAGTATTACATAATTTTTATGTATAATTCCTACTAATTAAACTTGTTTCTAGTCTTAATTGGAAAGTTTGACCAAAGTCAGACTTTCTGTCCCGATTGCCTTAAATTAGGCCTTATATGAGCCGAATATGACCTAAATAGAGATAAAACATGATTTTAAAGCGCCAGGAGTATTATTACATAGTTTCTATGTACAATTGTGGCTAATTAATCTTGTTTCTAGTGTTAATTAGAAAATTTGACAAAGAGTCAAACGTTCAGCCCTGATTGGCTTGAACTAGGCCTTATAAGAGCCGAAAAGGGCCAAATCGGGGAGAAACTAGGGTTTTCAAGAGCTGGGAGTAGTATTACATAATTTTTATGTATAATTACTACTAATTAAACTTGTTTCTGGCCTTAATTGAAGATTTTGATCAAAAGTCACTCTTTCCGCCCAGATTGGCCTAAGCTAGGCCTTAAAAAAGTCGAATATGACCTAAACAGGGAGAAAATATTGTTTAGGAGCTAGGAGTAGTATTACATAGTTTCTATATACAATTACAACTAATTAATTTGTTTCTACTATTAATCAGCAAGTTCGTATAAAGTCAAATTTTCAGGCTTGATTGGCCTGAACTAGGCATTATAAGAGCAGAATAAGACTCAAACAAGGAGAAAACATACTTTCAAGAGCCAGGAGTAGTATTACATAGTTTTTATGTATAATTACTATTAATTAAACTTGTTTCTATTCTTTATTGGGAAGTTTAATAAAAAGTCAAATCTTCAGCCCCGATTGGCCTGAACTAGGCATTAGAAAAGCCGAATAGAGCTCAAACAGGGAGAAAATATCTTTTCAAGAGCCGAGAGTAGTACTACATAGTTTTCATATAAAATTACTATTAATTAAATTTTTTTCTATTCTTAATAGGGAAGTTTGACCAAAAGTCAAATCTTCAGCCCCGACTGGCCTCAACTGGGCATTATAAGAGCCGAACATGACCCAAACGAGAGGAAAATATGATTTTCAAGAGACGTGAGTGGTATTACATAGTTTCTATATGCAATTACTACTAAATAATCTTGTTTCTAGTGTTAACTAGTTTAACTTGTTTTAGGATTATTTGAGAATTTTTGCCAAAAGTCAAATTTCAGCCCTGATTGGCCTGAACTAGGCCTTATAAGAGAAGAATGGGGACAAACTGGAGGAAAACAAGGTTTAAAAGGGACGTGAATGGTATTACATAGTTTCTATGTATAATTACTACTAATTAACTTTGTTTCTAGTGTTAATTGGAAAGTTTGACCTAGAGTCAAACTTACAGCCCCGATTGGCCTGAACTAGGCAATATATAGCTAATTAAGGCCCAAACGGAATAAAAATGAGGTTTTCATGAGCCGAGAGTAGTATGACATAGTTTTTATGTGCAATTACCACTAATTAAACTATTTTCTAGTCTCAATATGAAAGTTTGACCAAAACCCAAACCTTCAGTTCTTATTAGCCTGAACTAATTCGGCTCTTATATGGCCTAGTTCAGGCCAATCGGTGTTGAAAGTTTGATTATTGGTCAAACTTCCCATTAAAAACTAGAAACAAGTTTAATTAGTAGTAATTATATATAAAAACACTGTCATACTACTATGGGCTCTTGAAAATCACGTTTTCTCCTCGTTTGGGCCCTAATCGGCTATTATAAGGCCTGATTCAGGCCAATTGGGGTTGAAAGTTTAACTTTTACTAAACTTCCCAATTAAGACTGGAAACTAGTTTAATTAGTAGTAATTATACATGAAACTATGTCATACTACTCCCGGCACTTAAAAACCTCATTTTCTTCCCGTTTGGACCCTAATTGGCTCTTATAAGGCCTAATTCAGGTTAACAGGGTTGAAAGTTTGACTTTTAGTAAAACTTCCCAATTAGTAGAAATTAGTTTAATTAATAGTAATTATATATAAAAACTATGTATTACTACTCTTGGCTCTTGAAAACCTCGTTTGAGCCCTAATTGGCTCTTATGAGGACTAGTTCAGGCCAATCAGGAATGAAAGTTTGACTTGTGATCAAAATTCCTAATTAACATAAGAAACAAGGTTAATTAGTAATAATTGTGCATAGAAACTCTATAATCCACTCTCAGCACTTGAAAATCATGTTTTTCTCCCGTTTAGCCCCATTTAGATCTTATAAGGCCTAGTTAAGGCCAATAAGAACCGAAAGTTTGGGTTTTGGCCAAACTTTCATATTAAGATTAGAAAATAGTTTAATTTGTGGTAATTGCACATAAAAACTATGTAATACTACTCTCGCTCTTGAAAACCTCATTTTTTCTCGTTTGGGCCCTAATCAGCTCTTATATTCCCTAATTCAGGCCAATCGGGGCTAAAAGTTTGACTCTAGGTCAAACTTTCTAATTAACACTAGAAACAAAGTTAATTAGTAGTAATTATACATAGAAAATATATAATACCATTCACGTCCCTTGTAAACCTTTTTTTCCTCCAGTTTGGTCCTCATTCGTCTCTTATAAGGCCTAGTTCAGGCCAATCAGGGCTGAAATTTGACTTTTGATAAAAATTCTCAAATAATCCTAAAATAAGTTAAACTAGTTAACACTAGAAATAAGGTTATTTAGTAGTAATTGCATATAGAAACTATGTAATACCACTCACGGCTCTTGAAAACCATATTTTCCTCTTGTTTGGTCATGTTCGGCTCTTATAATGCCTAGTTAAGGCCAATTGGAGCTGAAGATTTGACTTTTGGTCAAACTTTCCTATTAAGAATAGAAACAAGTTTAATTAGTAGTAATTTTACATGAAAATATGTAGTACTACTCCCGGCTCGTGAAAAGATGTTTTCTCCCTGTTTGAGCCTTATTCGGCTTTCATAATGCCTAGTTCAAGCCAATCGGGGCTGAAGATTTGAGTTTTTATCAAACTTTCCAATAAAGAATAGAAACAAGTTTAATTAGCAGTAATTATATATAAAAACTATGTAATACTACTCTCGGCTCTTGAAAGCATGTTTTCTCCTTGTTTAAGTCCTATTCTGCCCTTATAATGCTTAGTTCAGGCCAATCGAGCCTGAAAGTTTGACTTTTAGACGAACTTCCTGATTAATAGTAGAAACAAGTTTAATTAGTAGTAATTGTATATAAAAACTATGTAATACTACTCCTAGCTCCTAAACTATATTTTTTCCCTGTTTAGGTCATATTCGGCTTTTTTAAGGCCTAGCTCAGGCCAATCTGGGCTGAAAGAGTGACTTTTGATCAAACTCTCCAATTAAGGCTAGAAAATAGTTTAATTAGTAGTAATTATATATAAAAACTATGTAACTACTCCCAGCTCTTGAAAACCGTAGTTTCACCCAGATTGGGCGCTTTTCGGCTCTTATAAGGTCTAATTCAGGCCAATCGGGGCTGAAAGGACTTTTAGTCAAACTTTCTAATTAACACTAGAAACAAGATTAATTAGCCACAATTGTACATAAAAACTATGTAATAATACTCCTGGCTCTTTAAAAACCTTGTTTTCTCTCTGTTAGGTCATATTCGGCTTATATAAGGCCTAGTTCAGGGAAATTGAGACTGAAAGTCTGACTTTGGTCAAACTATTCAATTAAGACTAGAAACAAGTTTAATTAGTAGTAATTATACATAAAAACTATATAATACTATTCCTAGCTCCTAAAAATAGCATATTCTCCCGGATTGGGCCTTTTTCGGTTCTTATAAGGCCTCGTTTAGACCAATCGGGGCTGAATGATTGGTAGTGAAAAGTGCATTTTTATCGTTACATTTACCATCACATTTTCATATTTATTCATATAATTCTGCACATTTACTAATATTTTATTATTTATTATGTGCAGGCCTTGAGTAATAAAAAAATAAAGAAATAAAGCCCAAAAAAAGCCCAAAAAGCTTAAAAGAAGCCCATGTCCAAGCCCAATGCAAAGTTGCAATTACCAAATGTCAAATTTGCAAGCCCATGTGCAAAATTTGCAATTACTAAAAGAAAAGGAAAGGGATGGACTTCTACTCAACCCTAGTTGCTTGCAAGACAATCCTAAAGATAAAAGGAGAAGAGTTTAAAGATAAATTCGGATTCAGACTGTACATGTTTTAGTATTCAGATCATAACTTTTGCTACAGATATTCAAATCCGATGATTCAAGATGCTCCAGAAAGAAGACTTGAAGTCCTACAACGTTTATGTTGATCAAACTTTCCAGTTCAGTCCACAGATAAGCCATATTCGGAGATCAATATGATAACAAGTTGCAGGACAGATTTGAACTTCTATGGATAAGTCAAAACAAGTTTGGAGATAAAAGAAGAATTCAAATTCAGAGATATTTTATCCCTCTTATCTTCATACGCTTCTTATCCTCTGGTTTTCTCCTATAAATACCCCTGCATAGCAACAGAGGAAGAGCAGACCTCAAGAGTATAGAAAATACAGAGCAAAAAGTTAGGGTTTTTAGGCTAACTTATAATTTAGGTTAGGTTTTATTTTTGTTTTCTTTTGTAATTTTTGTAACTGAGAGGAGAGGATGCTTTCATGGAGGAAGGAGTTCATGCTTGTACTGAGGTGACAGCGGTGTAAGTCTTACTTTTCCTCCATTGTTAATTGAATCAACTCGAGGTCTGTTTTTGTTCTTTTTATTTTATTCTTGTTTTATTGTGTCTCTATTTTTGTTTTATCGTTGTTCTTCTATTTTTGTCTTATGTCATTGTTTCTCTCTCTGATGACTTGCAAACCGTGAGAACTGGTCGCTTCGAGACTGCCTAGCCGAAGAAGTGCCCTTGATGGCCTATGGAGATGAACAAGCCTTCTCTTTAGTTTGTCTTTTCTTTTCGTAGTGTAGATCGCGAAGGTGGACGATCCTATACGCCATACTTGAATGCCTTCCAAGACAAGGTAAGTCGTTGCGAATGGATCAAAGGTAAGCAGGTTGAAGAGGTAGGTATGTGTTTAGTTTTCTTTCTTTTATTTCTTTAGTGTATAGATCACCACATCTTTCACATCTTTCCAAATTTTTTTCTTCCCACTTCATTGTAAATACCATAGAAAATAATAGAATAAATAAAAAAGAGATAACTTACTTAAACGCTTCCATCGCTAGTCCCTCCCTGAGGATCACGACCCGCACAGCCATTGCTACCGCGGATTAGAATTGAGCACCTTGCACATCTTGTTCTCAATCTAAAATTCTATATTTTGTGTGCAGGTAAAATATCAATCAAAATTTTGGCGCCGTTGCCGGGGAGGGACGGTAAGTATTCTCTAAAAAAAAAAATAACTAACTAATTCTTTTATTCTTTCTGTTTGCAGGTTCGGAGAACAGGAAAACTAACAGCAGCAAGGACATATAGCAACTCTGTGCCTCTGCCCTCGAAGGCAGAGCAACAGGGCCTACTACAGAGCCGCGGTTCCGCGGCAAAAGCCGCGTTTCTGCGGCCTGAATAGTTCACTACTCACCCTGTTTTTTGCAGGTTGCTGCTACTTGCAAATCTGATTTACTGCTCTGTTAAAATTTGCTCTGTGATAAACCTGTATACTGCTAATTAATTAACAATAACCCATTTGTTGAAAAATAAAAAAAAATTTAGACTCTTGCATTTTAGGCACGTGTCTATTTAATTTTTTTTAATTTCTGTTGAAGAGTGCTGAAGACAAAGTACGTTCGCATTGCATATAGACTAGGAAGCACCCTTGGCTGATTTTCTACTTTGAGTGAATATTTGTCTATTGCTTTACACGTGCACTAAATTGACTTAAGGGCTTGTCCTATAAATAAGTTAAGGTGGGGATTTCATCACCCTTCCTTGGCCCACAAACAATCTCCTCACTCACTAACCCAAGCCTAACTAAAATTAAGTAGACGTTGGCCCTAGGGACATCTCGGACTCAATTAGGAGATTATCCTAAGGGGGAACGGTATTGGAAATTGACTCCTGCCAAATCAGTGTCTAGTTGTGGTCAAAGTCTACACCCTACCTCCCGTGGACAGTCTAACCAGTTAGGAGTCGTCTAGGTCATAGGTCTATCCTAACTTAGGTTAGAATTTTTTCTTTTTTTTGTTTGCTTGTTTATTTTCTTTTTCTTTGTTTGTGTTTGTATGATATGGCCTATAACAACAATTTTTTCAATTTTAATGAAGATCCATATTACACACCAACTTCTTTTTCAGATATTACCAACCCGGCATATCATAACTTTGACCAATTTAGTGTGCCGGAATGGTCTTATCCGAATGAATATAACCCATGCCCCCCATCTTATGACCATAATTTTCATACTTTCAACTCTTCACAGAGTTCATGGGGTTTCGCTTCCCCCGAGTCCAATTTTTAACCAACTTGTCCTCCATATCCACCTTGTCCACAATATTCCCAAGTGTCATACCCAGATCCACCCATTCAGAATAGAAAACCATCTATCCGGGAAATGCTGAGTATGCAGGAGTCCAAGCAACAATCACCATCAATCTTAGACATGATGATGCGTGAGTCCACCGACTCACAACTTCATCACGATTACACTTCCTCTTTTCAAGTCCAATCACAAAATGATGCACCAATTGACTATGAAAAGATGCTTAAATCCATGACTCAGGCTAGATTAGCTCGAGATCATGAAATAGATATGATGGTTCAATCTTTACGTTCTCACCGTTTGGCCGATTCTGCTTTCGCTGATCACTCTCTTAGAGCCGAAGAGTCACGTTGCTTTGGACAACAAGATTCTAATTCAGTACCATCATTTGAGCTTGCCGAAACTCCAATTGATAGTTTGGCAAGTTATTCCTTTCCTGAAATAGAACTTGAGCATGAATATGATCCTGATCTCCCACTTGGTGATTCAATTTAACTTCCTGATTCAATAATGACTCCGGTGTCTCCACCTGATTTTACTTTTCCCGAGTCAACATTGGATCCTGTGCTAATTCATCATGAAATTGAATCACCCATTTTTGATGATCATATTGAACTTAACCAATTTTGCAATTTTGAAAGCCCCATGGATAAATTGGCAAGTTCTCATTTTATGATATTGAGCTCAATGAGATATGTGACCTAGATTCTCAAATCTGTGATCAAGTTCAAATTCCCGAATCATTATTGACTCCTGTTTTGTTACCCGACTTAGGTAATCTTTTAGAGTCAGTTTTGATTCCCACACCTATCATTCCTGAACTTGAATCACCATTATTGAGTCACATTCCATTGTGGGAGGATGATTGTGGACTTGAGTTTCAACTTATTGATTTCGACCCACTTCCTGAACCTAGCCCGACTCCTGAACCCTTACTTGATTTAAGTTTCTTTCATGAGTCGGTATTCGTTCCCATACTTATGACGTCCAAGTCAATCATTCCATCTTTTCACACTCCATTTTGGGACAAGGCGGTTGACACAATTGACTCTGAATATAATTATGAATTATGGAAATTTGATGGGGTGAAATTGCTAAAAAATGATCATACATACATTTTAGTTGGTTATACAAGAAAAATTTCTGGTGGGTTCCTCCAAATACTACATTATCTTGATTGGGTAGCAACGCTTGGCCCAATTAGACCACCACCGGAACCACCACCTTGAGGTAACTTCTGCCTTCCCTTCTTCTTTTTCATGCATATATGCATTCATTCATACATTGAGGACAATGCATGAGATAAGTGTGGGGGTAGGCTTTACTAACATACTAACATAGGTAGAAACTAACAAATTTGCTAACTAATAAAAAAAAATAAAAAAAAATTATAAAGAGGACAATATTTTGACTTATCTTTTGAAAGAAATCTAAGTTAGTCTTAAGAATTAGGAAAATCATGATTAGGATTTCTAAAATCTTAGTCAAAATAAATAAATTGTTGAATTTTTAGGTATAGGAGGAGAAATTGAATAAGTAGTTAGTCTTAATTTTTACCTTAATGAAATGTGCATACCTAATGCATATCTAGGATTCTAAGACAAAGACCCTTGTGCCTCATAAAAAAATTATTAAAAAGAAAAAAAAGTCACCAATTAAGCTGGATACATGTGCCTCAAGAAGCATAAGTATTCACGCCTAAAGGTGAAGTCTAAATAAAATAAAGTCCTTAGTTTTGTGGCCTAGTTCACTCGAATTTGAGTCCGCGGGGTGTTTTCTCACCTGGTGCCCTAAAGCCGACCGGTTTAGGAGCCACCGACTTTAAGTTCGCTACATGGGTGGATTAGAAAGCCTAAACTAAGAAAAATTACTTTTATATGTACTAACACATCTAATAGTCAATTAGTTAGGTATGAGGGCCTCAGAAGCCTTGATACTTACACGAAAGAAAATTAGATGAGTTATACATATTTTAAAATATATATATATATATAATAATAATATATATATATTCATAATAATAAAGAGGCATGAGAGTCCAAGTTAAGGAATTCCTAGTAAAAATTCATAAGAATGCATATGATTTTTGGTAACGAAAAAGACTATACACAACTTCAATTTTGATCCTTACTTAAAATGGATAACAATTTACTTTATAAAGACTAAGTCTAAGAATGAATAAAAATGATAATCCTAAAACTTATAGACTACTTAGTCTTTTCAAAAGTATTTCAAATATTTTCCTTTTTATGGATTTTGTGGGTGTAATCCGCTGAAAAGCCTCACGAGACAACACTCGTCCTCTAGGGTAACCTAGGGGTTTAACGGCTTATTGCACGTGCTAAGTGCAATCGTGATTCCTACGAAAGTGAGTTAGCTAGATTAGTTTTTCTTTTTCTCTTTGATTTTTACTCGAGGACGAGCAAAAAGATAAGTGTGGGGGTGTGATTGGTAGTGAAAAGTGCATTCTTATCGTTACATTTACCATCACATTTTCATATTTATTCATATAATTCTGCACATTTACTAATATTTTATTATTTATTATGTGCAGGCCTTGAGTAATAAAAAATAAAGAAATAAAGCCCAAAAGAAGCCCAAAAAGCTTAAAAGAAGCCCATGTCCAAGCCCAATGCAAAGTTGCAATTACCAAATGTCAAATTTGCAAGTCCATGTGCAAAATTTGCAATTACTAAAAGAAAAGGAAAGGAATGGACATCTACTCAACCCTACTTGCTTGCAAGACAATCCTAAAGATAAAAGGAGAAGAGTTTAAAGATAAATTCGGATTCAGACTGTACATATTTTAGTATTCAGATCATAACTTTTGCTATAGATATTCAAATCCGATGATTCAAGATGCTCCAGAAAGAAGACTTGAAGACCTACAACTTTTATGTTGATCAAACTTTCCAGTTCAGTCCTCAGATAAGCCATATTCGGAGATCAACATGATAACAAGTTGCAGGACAGATTTGAACTTCTATGGATAAGTCAAAACAAGTTTGGAGATAAAAGAAGAATTCAAATTCAGAGATATTTTATCCCTCTTATCTTCATACGCTTCTTATCCTCTGGTTTTCTCCTATAAATACCCCTGCATAGCAACAGAGGAAGGGCAGACCTCAAAAGTACAGAAAATACAGAGCAAAAAACTAGGGTTTTTAGGCTAACTTGTAATTTAGGTTAGGTTTTATTTTCGTTTTCTTTTGTAATTTTTGTAACTGAGAGGAGAGGATGCTTTCATGGAGGAAGGAGTTCATGCTTGTACTGAGGTGACAGCGGTGTAAGTCTTACTTTTCCTCCATTGTTAATTGAATCAACTCGAGGTCTGTTTTTGTTCTTTTTATTTTATTCTTGTTTTATTGTGTCTCTATTTTTGTTTTATCGTTGTTCTTCTATTTTTGTCTTATGTCATTGTTTCTCTCTCGATGACTTGCAAACCGTGAGAACTGGTCGCTTCGAGACTGCCTAGCCGAAGAAGTGCCCTTGATGGCCTATGGAGATGAACAAGCCTTCTCTTTAGTTTGTCTTTTCTTTTCGTAGTGTAGATCGCGAAGGTGGACGATCCTATACGCCATACTTGAATGCCTTCCAAGACAAGGTAAGTCGTTGCGAATGGATCAAAGGTAAGCAGGTTGAAGAGGTAGGTATGTGTTTAGTTTTCTTTCTTTTATTTCTTTAGTGCATAGATCACCACATCTTCCACATCTTTCCAAATTCTTTTCTTCCCACTTCATTGTAAATACCATTGTAAATAATAAAATAAATAAAAAAGAGATAACTTACTTAAACGCTTCCATCGCTAGTCCCTCCCTGAGGATCACGACCCGCACAGCCATTGCTACCGCGGATTAGAATTGAGCACCTTGCACATCTTGTTCTCAATCTAAAATTCTATATTTTGTGTGCAGGTAAAATATCAATCACTGAACGTTTGACTCTTAGTCAAACTTCTCAATTAAAACTAGAAACTATATAAAATAGTAGTAATTTACATAGAAACTATATAATACAACTCTCAGCTTTAGAAAACCATGTTTTCCTCTGGTTTGGCCCCTTTTTAGCTCTTATTTATATGGCCTAATTTAGGTCAATCGAGGCTAAAAGTTTAATTTTTTTGAAAAAATTTCAAATTAAGAATATAAACAAGTTTAATTAATCAAAATTATACATAAAAACTATATGATACTACTCTCAACTCTTGAAAACTATGTTTTCTCCCTGTCTGGGCCCTATTTGGCTCTTATAAGGCCAGTTCAGACCAAATCGGAGTTGAAAGTTTGACTTTTAGTCAAACTTTCTAATTAAAATTAGAACTTAGGTTAATTAGTAGTAATTATACATAGAAACAATATAATACCACTTTCAGCTTTTGAAATAATATTTCCTACCGTTTGAGCCCTATTCGGCTCTTACAAGGCCTAATTCAGGCCCATAAGGGCTCAAGATTTGACTTTCAGTCAAACATCTAAATTAAGACCTAAAACAAGTTTAATTAGTAGTAATTATACAAAGTTACAATGTAAAAGTACTCCTGTCTCGTGAAAGCTGCATTTTCTCCCTGTTTGGATCCTATTTAGCTTTAATAAGGCCCTGTTCAGGCTAATCAGGGTTTAAAATTTGACTTTTAGTTAAATTTTCTAATTAATATTAGAAATAAGGTTAATTTGTAGTACTTGTACATAGAAACTACGTAATACCATTCACGGTACTTGAAAACTATGTTTTCCTACCGTTTGGCCCATTCGGCTCTTATAAGGCCTAGTTCAGGCCAACCAGAGCTGAAAGTTTGACAAAAGTCAAATTTTCAGATTAAGACTAGAAACAAGATTAATAGTAGTAACTGCATATAGAAACTATGTAATACTACTCTCGGCTCTTTAAAATCAAGTTTTCTCCCTGTTTAAACTATATCTGGCTCCTAGTTCAGGCCAATCAGTGTGAAAGTTTGACTTTTAATCAAACTTCCAAATTAAGACTAGAAGAAAGTTTAATTAGAAGTAATTATATATAAAAATTATGTAATACTACTCCCGGCTCTGGATAATCGCATTTTATCCCTGTTTGGGCCCTTTTCGTATCTTATAAGGCCTAGTTCAGTCCAATCAAGGTTAAAGTTTGACTTTTGGTAAAAATACCCAATTAACACAAGAAACAGCGATAATTAGCAGTAATTGTACATAGAAACTATGTAACACCACTCGTAGCTCTCGGAACCATATTTTCCTCCAGTTTGGGTCCAATTTGGCTCATATAAGGTATAATTCAGGCCAATCGGGGCTGAAAAGTTTAACTTTTGGTCAAACTTCGAACTTAAGAATAGAGACAAATTGAATTAGTAGTGGTTATACATACAAACTATGTGATACTACTCTCAGCTCTTGAAAACCATATTTTCTCCCCATTTGGACCCTATTCTCTGCTCTTATAAGGCCTAGATCTAGCCAACCAGGACTGAAAGTTTGAGTTTTAGTGAAACATCTCAATTAAGAAAAGAACCAAGTTTAATTAGTAGTAATTATACATAAAAACAATGTAATAGTACTTTGAGTTATTGAAAACTTCATTTTTCCCCCCCGTTTGGGACCTATTCGGCTCATATACAACTTAGTCCTGGCCAATTCGGGGCTAAAAACTTGACTTTTGATCAAACTTCTCAATTAGCACTAGAAACAAGGTTAATTAGCTGTAATTGTATATAGAAACTATGTAATAACACTCTCAGCTCTTGACAACAATATTTTCCTTTCATTTGGGCCCTATTTGGCTCTTATAAAGCCTAATTAAGGCCAATAAGGACTAAAGGTTTGACTTTTCATCAAACTTCCCAATTAAGATTAGAATCAAGTTTAATTAGTAGTAATTATATATAAAAACTATGTAATACTACCCCCAGCTCTTAAAAACTACATTTTCTCCCCATTTCAACCCTATTGGGTTCTTATAAGGCCTAGTTCAGGCTATATATATATATATACCTATATATATATATACCTATATATATATACCTATATATATATACCTATATATATATATATATACACCTATATATATATATATATATACACTATATATATATATATATATATATATATATATATATATATATATACACACACCTATATATATATATATAGGTATAGGTATATATATATATAGGTATATATACCTATGTGTGTGTGTGTGTGTATATACACACACACACACACACACACACATATATATACCTATATATATACCTATATATACATATACTCAGGAGTAAGTTTAAGATAATTATATGAAAAAGGAAACAGAAACGATCACTTCGAACAAGATTAGAAGCCGAATACCCGGTGAAGGGTTCTGAACTTCTTCCTCGTGATTCCTCTTAATAAAAGTTAGAGGTGCACAATGCAATCTTGTTGTCGAAGTATTAATCGACAACCACACAGTATTAACAAAAGATGAAATATTATTTTGAAGAGATAAATTACAAATGGAATATGAACTTACAAGGCTTGTCTTGATACTATGACTTTTGAAACTGGATACAGGATAAGGTAGGAATACAGTTTCAAAAGTTTAGGTGAAGATGGTAGTTGAAGAAGGTTGGATGAGGACTGAGGAATTTCTGGCTTAATTGCTGATTGCTATTTTCGCTCTGATACCAAAATAAACCCAGGAGTAAGTTTAAGATGATTATATGAGAAAGGAAACAGAAACGATCACTTCGAACAAGATTAGAAGCCGAATAACTGGTGAAGGGTTCTGAAATTCTTCCTCGTGATTTCCCTTGATAAGAGTTAGAGGTGCACAATGCAATCTCGTTGTGGAAGTATTAATCGACAACCACACAGTATTAACAAAAGATGAAATATTATTTTGAAGAGATAAATTATAAATGGAATATGAACTTACAAGGCTTGTCTTGATACTATGACTTTTGAAACTGGATACAGGATAAGGTAGGAATACAGTTTGAAAGGTTTAGGTGAAGATGGTAGTTGAAGAAGGTTGGTTGTGGACTGAGGAATTTCTGGCTTAATTGCTGATTGTTATTTTCGTTTTGCCTTTGACGAATGAAGGGGACTCTGATTTATAGAGAGTGTGGATGCTTCTGGAGGTGATGAGCTGTCCTGCATGATTGAGGGATGAGTTGTCCTTCTTGAAGGCATCTGCTTTTGGGCGAGTGCGTCACGTTCTTTGAGGTAAGGAATCTACTTTCCGTCAAGTCTCCTCTGTCATTTTTGAATTATTGCCGGTGAGTGGATTTACTTTTGAGCTGGAAAGATAAGTGCGTTGTCATTTTCGTCTTTTGCTTTTGATCTGGCGATGTTGTCGAATCGGGTGATGCTTTTGAGCTGGAGATGCTGTCTGCTTTTGTCGTCTTGTGATGAGTGACAGTATTTTGTCTTCTTGTGATGAGTGCTTTGTCTTCTGTCTTCTGATGGTGGAATCTAAAGAAAAGTGTCTCTTTTTTCTCTCTCTCTCTCTCTTTTTTTTTTCACATATCAAAGGGATCTTGGCCACCGATGGGATCGGTGGAGGTGGATGATGTCGTGGAGTTTGCCCGGAAACGGTTGAGTTGCTTCTGCATCTTCTTAAATTTTTGAAATTGTAAGAACTATTGGAATTCATCTTCTGAATCAGAGTCGTCTGGGAGTTGAACTGGGGTTTTGGAGTTGGATTTTGGAGTAGTGGAAGGATGCGTTTGCTTGGCAATTTGTTGAATATGATGTTGGAGTTTTTTAACAGTGGCGAGGAATTCAGTAACTGTTGTGTCCAAACAGAGAGCTTGATTAAATTTGTCCCAAAATTTGTCCCACCAAAGTCAGACTTTTTGTCCCGATTGGCCTGAACTAAGCCTTATATGAGCTGAATATGACCTAACAGAGAGAAAATATGATTTTAAAGAGTCAGGAGTAGTATTGCATAGTTTTAATGTATAATTGGTGCTAATTAACCTTATTTCCAACGTTAATTGAAAAGTTCAGCAAAAAGTCCAACGTTCAGTCCCGATTAGCCTGAACTTACTAAACTTGTTTCTAGTCTTAATTGAAAATTTTGATCAAAAGTCACAATTTCAGCCCCGATTGGCTTCAACTAGGACTTATAAGAGCCGAATATGACCTAAACAGGAAGAAAACATTGTTTTAAAGAGCCAGTAGTAGTATTATATAGTTTATATGTACAATTACTACTAATTAAACTTGTTTCTACTCTTACTCAGGAAGTTTGTCCAAAAGTCAAACTTTCAGCCAATATATATATATATATAGGTATATATATTTATATAGAGAAAAATGTATATCAGCCTGCGGGCTGAGAGTACTCTCTCAGCCTGCGGTGACGTGGCTCAATTTGTTACCTCACTGACTTGCGGCCCGCTTTTAGGAAGAAGTTAAATTACCAAATACCCCTTTCGATAACTTTCCTTATTGTTTATTATTATTTCCCCCCTTTTTTTTGCCGCTCTTTATAGGATTTAGGTTATTTTATATAAATTAGTTTTCGCCCTATTTCTTTACCTCTTTTTTGAAAGATCTAGTTTATCCTTTTCAGCCTGCGATAAAATTTTTTCTAAAAATATAAAATCTTTTCAGATCAATTTTTTCAGCCTGCGATAAATTTCTACTTTATAGTTTAATTTTTTTGCATATAATGTAGTCAGAGTCTTTGGTCGCAGTGTACATTTAAACTGCGACCTTAGTCAGAGACTTTGGTCGCAGTGTACATGGTGAATTGCGACCAAGGTCGCAGTGTTGTTATTGATAAAGATGGCCAGCAACTGCAATCTAGGGTTGCATTACATGGACTGTGACTTAGGTCGCAGTACGTTAAGTAAGTGTTTCCTTTATATTAACATGCATAGCGACCAAGGTCGCAGTGTTGTTTTGGATTAAGACTGCCGCCAGCAACTGCGACCAAGGTCGCCGTGTTGTTGTTTTATTAAGTGTTGTTTTGGATTAAGTCATTTTTTGAATCTAAATGAAAAATGAAAAGTTTGCTGAGGGGACGCGATTTGGAGTCACTCCGAGAGACGCGGCCTGTCATAAAGATTTTATGAGATCTTTAAACGTCAAGTCTACGTTGACGAACCCGCACCATTCATTGTTTCCCGAAGCGGTTGTCCACGCGTCGGCTCTTCATTGGGTTTAGGCGTTAATGTCTTTTAATGCCAAACCGGCGCTGGCGGTTGTAGAGCAGCGTCTTCGACGCTTCTTGAAACGACACTCCACGCGTCAGCCTTCCATTGGACTTCGATAGTCGTGCGATCATTAAGGTCGACGGTTCTGATTAATGAACCATTAATTATGGTTATTATGGGCTGCCTATAAATAGGGCTCACCCTCTCCCATAATTAGACTGTTTTCTTTCGAGAGCAATTGCTCTGAGAATTTCTGTCTTCTTCAAAGTCTCTAACAGGGGCTTGCCTCCATGGATGATGATGACCCTATGGACGAACTTGATCGATGTTCGTCCACAAGGGAAGAAGTCATAGACCTCATCGTCCACAAGGGAAGAAGTCATGGTCCTCGTCGTTCACAAGGGAAGAAGTCATGATCCCTGACGAGGACTTAACCCTCACCAAGATCTCCTCGGACTTGATGCACCAGTCAAGCTTGCTGGTACAGGATGGTCAGAGTGGGTATGGCGGCGGGGGATGTGGTGGATATAGTGGTGGGTAGCATTCCATGTGAGGTCTAAAAACCTCCTCTCTTACCCCAGAAGTGACATCGAGGAAACTCCATGCTCACTAGATAACCTTCTGGTGTAAGAGATGCTCATGAACGAAGATCGTATCCCGCCACTTTGGAGGGTCAGGTGGAATCAGAGGATTCTGTTGCCACCAGACCTCAATAACACCACCGCTCTTAGTCAACAAGGGCTCTTTTGATGTTTAGTCTTCTTTGTACTGCTGTAAGTCAACAAGGGCTCTTTTGATGTTTAGTCTTCTTTGTACTGCTGTATTGTAACACTCAATCTTATTGTATAAGAGAGCGTTTTGTATCATTTTCACATGCATGGAGATAAATGCCTGGACATAAATAAAAATCATATTTGTTTTTTTAATAAACTACGACCTTGTTCGTAGTCATGCGTTGCAAACAAAACAACTTGGACCAGAGACGACACTGCGACCAAGGTCGCATAAGACTACATTGCAAAGAGAAACAACTGCGACCAGGGTCGACACTGCGACCAGGGTCGACACTGCGACCAAAGACTACGACTAAGCAACTTCTGCGGTTACGTGTCACTCGTCGCAGTGTTGTTGTTGATTAAGACTAAAGACCAGAAACTGCGACCAAGGTCGCAGATTATTTTTTTAAGACTGCGGCCAGCAACTGAAAGACTGCGACTAAGCAACTTCTGCGGTTACGTGTCACTCGTCGCAGTGTTGTTGTTGATTAAGACTAAAGACCAGAAACTGCGACCAAGGTCGCAGATTATTTTTTTAAGACTGCGGCCAGCAACTGCGACCAATGTCGCAGTGTTGTTGTTGATTAAAAATAAAGACCAGCGAATGCGACCAAAAACCAGCAACTGCGACCAAGGTCGCATTGTATTTTATTAAGACTACGGTTAGCAACTGCGACCAAGGTAGCAGTGTTGTTGTTGATTAAGACTAAAGACCAGCAACTGCGACCAAGATCGCAGTTTATTTATTAAGTCTGCGTCCTGCAACTGCGACCAAAGTCGCAACCTTTCATTTTAAAAATTTATACGGGTGAAGTAATATAATTATTAACTGCGTCCATGGTCGCAGTATATTCGTTTAGCGTAAAATATTTAAAATGAAGGTTTGTAACAATTTTACAGCATTTTCAACCAAGACATAGTAGTAAAAAATGTAATTCACACAATTAACTTTGGTCGCAGTACTGAAGGAGGTCGCATTGTTGTACGATAGAATGCGACTAGGGTCGCAGACGTTATATAAAGAAGTTTTATTAGACAATGACTGCGACTAGTGATTGCGACTGTGTCGCAGTTGTCATATAAAATTGAAATTATATTGTATTAGGTTGCATAAAAACATTTTTTGTTATACTATGAGTGCGACTAGTGACTGCGACTGTGTCGCAGTTGTTATATTGTATTAAGTCTGCGACCATGGCATGTTTTTTTAAATTTTCAATGCTTCTGCTTATTTTACATTATATTGATCCAATTTTTTTAATTATATTTTTCGATGTATTAAAATTACGAATTTTATAACTGTAGATATATTCAACTGAAATTTTGTTTGTTCATGACTTTATTCCAGTTTAGAATTAAAAAAGGGGTATTTTTGTCAATTTGTTCACGATTGTTTAGATGGGTTTTTTTTGATTTTTTTGGCGCCAACACACTGCGGCCGATGTGTGGCATATATTCAGCCACGTCCCGCTGGCTGAGAAACTCTCTCAGCCTGCAGGCTGAGGTACAGTAACCCCTTTATATATATATATATATATGTATATATATATATACATGTATATATATATATATACATGTATATATATATATATACACAAATACATATATATATACATACATATATATAGGTATATATATATGTATGTATATATATATGTATTTGTGTGTATATATATATATATATATATATATATATATATATATATATATATATATATATATATATATATATATATATATATATAGAGAGAGAGAGAGAGAGAGAGAGAGAAATGTATATCAGCCCGCGGGCTGAGAGTACTCTCTCAGCCTGCGGTGACGTGTCACCTCACTAACTTGCGGCCCGCTTATAGGAAGAAGTTAAATTACCAAATACCCCTTATGAAAAGCTTCTCTTTCGTTAACTTTCCTTATTGTTTATTATTATTTGCCCAAAAGGCAATTTTTGGAGCGCACGTTGTCAGACTTGGGTTATTGTTTATTATTATTTTTCCCCCTTTCTTTTTGCCGCTCTTTATATGATTTAGGTTATTGTTTATAAATTATTTTTTTCCCCCTATTTCCTTACCTCTCTTTGTCAGATCTAGGTTCTCCTATATAGTTTATTTTTTGTTAATATAATGTAGACAGAGACTTTTGTCGCAGTGTACATGGTTAATTGCGACCAAGGTCGCAATGTTGTTATTGATAAAGAGGGCCAGCATCTGCAATCTAGGGTAACAGTACAATGACTGCGACTTAGGTCGCAGTACGTTAGGTAGGTGTTTCCTTTATATTAACCAGCATAGCGACCAAGGTCGCAGTGTTGTTGTTGATTAAGACTAAAGACCAGCAACTGCGACCAAGGTCGCAGAGTATTTTATTAAGACTGCGGCCAGCAACTGCGACCAAGGTCGCAGTGTTTTTGTTGATTAAGACTAAAGACCAGCAACTGCGACCGCAGTGTTGTTGTTGATTAAGACTAAAGACCAGCAACTGCGACCAAGGTCGCAGTGTATTTTATTAAGACTGCGGCCAGCAACTGCGACCAAGATCGCAGTGTTGTTGTTGATTAAGACTAAAGACCAGCAACTGCGACCAAGGTCGCAGTGTATTTTATTAAGACTGCGGCCAGCAACTGCGACCAAAGTCGCAACCTTCATTTTAAAATTTTATACGGGTGAAGTAATATAATTATTAACTGCGTCCATGGTCGCAGTATATTCGTTTAGCGTAAAATATTTAAAATGAAGATTTGTAACAATTGTACAGCATTTCAACCAAGACATAGTAGTAAAAAATGTAATTCACACAATTAACCTTAGAAAACAGATTTATATATATTTAAAAAAACAAAATACAATTTTTAAACTTCTAATCCTCGTCATCACCATCGTAATCATATTCGTCGTCAAGAGTCATGCTTTCATCTTCCGTATCGCTTTCCGTCTCTTCCTCCTCTTCAGCGACAGTCTCCTCTTCGCTTTCTTCCTCTTCATGTTTGTGTTTTGGTTCATCAATGAACTCCCAGAACGGGTCGTCTGTATCAAGCTCATCCTCTGACCCGTAGCGAGGCATCGGTTCAGAACTATACATCCAATCATCATTAGATGATTGGCTTCTTTCCGGTGAAGACGGTGGAGAAGACATTTTTCCGAACAGTGACTGTTCAGTTAGAGTAACGAGTGAGAGTAACGAGTTTGAGCAAAAATAATTTAGTATGTTTTTAATCCTTTGCTGATGACCCTTTATATATTTTTAATCCCGGAATTCCAAAAGATTTAAGCTCTCGGACCACGTGAATATCTCTCAAATTTATTTTCTACCTTTTCCCAAAAATTGTATACTTCCTAGGTGACTGTTCAGTTATCCAAAACAGTTTAAAAGTTAATACACTATAATTTTAAATTACTTTGAACTCCAAAACAGTTCATTATTGCGACCATAGTCGCATTGGGAACTGATAAATGATTAAGTAACTGCGACCATAAATTGTCAACTGTTAGTCATCAAATACTGTCCTTCGTATAATTTCTGAATGTTGTCTGATACTCCTATGAACAATTAAATTGGTTTTTTACATATATTATGCGATCATGGACTGCGACTATGATCGCAGTATCACGACTATGGTCGCAATACTTAACGAGAGCGATAGTATAATCACAGTTTACGTATTATTTTATATTCTTTTTGTTCTTTATTTGCGACTGTTGTCTGAATAAGGACCGATTCTACAGTCGCAGTTCACCGTATCTTTTGTCTCAGCAGCCTATAAACTATGAATTATTTTTACTTTATTGCATGCGTAGTAGGACTGCGACTATGGTCGCAGTGTTTAAAAACAGCGGTTGCAGTTTCATATGTAATTAAAAAGAGCTTATAAGTTAATATAGTGAGAAAGAGACCTTACAAAAAAAGAGAATTAAAAGCTTTTTAAAAGAAGACAAATAAGGTTAAATATCAGAAGATCAGGAAATCCTAATCCTCGTCATTATCACCATCATAAGCAGATTCGTCGTCTTCATTCTCCTGGTCTTCCTGTTCATCACTTATTTCCTCATCATCTTCCTGTTTCTGAGATTTTTTTTCACCGATAAACTCCCAGAATGGATCGTCTATATCAAGCTCTTCGTCTGACCTGTTGCGAGAAAGCGAGCCTACAGCATCAGAGGACATGCTTTCATCAAGCATGTCTCCGTCAAGTGGCAGAGGAATAATGTCTTCCTCACTAACCCACATGAAAACTTCATCATCCTCATGAATAGGAGGATCAGTTAATAAATTATTTGATGTAGTGAGATAGTCAAAAGGGGTGAAGTCCAGACTGGTATCAGATTCACTAGAATATCCTGAAGAAAAAGGACCGGTGGGGGAACGATTGAAGTTGAAATCTACGTGATCAGAGGAAGAAGGTGGGGAAGACATGATTCAAGAATGAATTTTTTTTTAAAAGTTTTGTAATCAAATTGAAAAGGAAGAGCAAAAATATAGTTTGTAGGTATGAGATAATATATTAGTTACAAGCATTATATAAAGATAAATATTGTGGAAGAACATGAATAGTAATAATAATTGTTACAGGTGACGGTTGAGTATGGTAAGAAGTGGTAAAAAAAAATTAAATATTTAATTGAAGATTTATTGCGGGAGAATTCGAAGAGTTCTTTTTTTCAGAGGTTTAATACGTGAAGTACAAATTAACTTTTTATAGAATTGTTTGCCTCTATCTTTAGATTACGTATGGTGCACATCTTTCCTTTCTCGAGATTAACATTAGTGCATCTCCTTTTTCAAGACTGTTGTTGTATCACTGTAGAAAGAATATTAATTACTTCATTTAATTCAGTGTAATTAATATAGTATTTTTTATAAGATTTGATATACGCTAATTGATCTCAGGGTCGCATGGCTAATCTACTTTTTAAAAATATTAAAAATCTTTTACATAAGGCATGGGAAAGAAGATTGCGACTTTGGTCGCTGTACTGAAGGAGGTCGCATTGCTATACGATAGCATGTTTCCTTCGGTATTCTTTATTCTGTATTAAGTCTGCGACTATGGAATGTTTTTTTACTTTTCAATGCTAGAAGTCGCAGTCGTCATATAAAAATGGGGAATTTTTGTCAATTTGTTTGTTGATAACTTTATTCCAGTTTAGAAGTAAAAAAAGGGGTATTTTTGTCAATTTGTTTCACGATTGTTTAGGCGGGATTTTTTTGATTTTTTTGGCGCCCACACTCTGCGGCCGATGTGTGGCATATATTCAGCCACGTCCCGCCGGCTGAGAAACTCTCTCAGCCTGCAAGCTGAGGTACAGTAACCCCATATATATATAGGTATATATATATATATATATATATATATATATATATATATATATATAGGTACATATATATATATATATATATATATATATATATATATATATATATATATATAGGTACATATATATAGGTACATATATATATATGGGCTTACTGTACCTCAGCCTGCAGGCTGAGAGAGTTTCTCAGCCTGCGGGACGTGGCTGAATATAGGCCACACATCGGTCGCAGAGTGTGGGCGCCAAAAAAATCAAAAAATCCCGCCTAAATAATCGTGAAACAAATTGAAAAAAAATACCCCTTTTATATGACGACTGCGACTTCTAGCATTGAAAAGTAAAAAAACATTCCATGGTCGCAGACTTAATACAGAATAAAGAATACCGGACAAAAAAATGCTATCGTATAGCAATGCGACCTCCTTCGGTACTGCGACCAAATTCGCAATCTACTTTCTCATGCCTTATGTAAAAGAAGTAATTAATATTATATCTACCGTGATACAACAACAGTCTAGAAAAAAGAGACGCAGTAATGTTAATCTCCGAGAAAGGAAAGATGTGCACCATACGTAATCTAAAGATACAGGCAAACAATTCTATAAAGAAATTATACGAAGGACAAATATTTGATGACTAACAGTTGACAATTTATGGTCGCAGTTACTTAATCATTTATCAGTTCCCAATGCGACTATGGTCGCAATAATGAACTGTTTTGGAGTTCAAAGTAATTTAAAATTATAGTGTATTAACTTTTAAACTGTTTTGGATAACTGAACAGTCACCTAGGAAGTATACAATTTTTGGGAAAAGATAGAAAATATATTTGAGAGATATTCACGTGGTCCGAGAGCTTAAACCTTTTGGAATTCTGGGATTAAAAATATATAAAGGGTCATGAGCAAAGGATTAAAAACATACAAAGTTATTTTTGCTCAAACTCGTTACTCTGACTGTTCGGAAAATACATTCAAAAAATGTCTTCACCATCACCACCGTCTTCACCAGAAAGAAGCCAATACATTCAAACAATGTCTCCACCATCACCACCGTCTTCACCGGAAAGAAGCCAATCATCAAATGATGATTTTATGTTTACTTCTGAAACAATGTCTCGCTACGGGTCAGAAACTGAGCTTGATACAGATGACCCTTTCTGGGAGTTCATTGATGAACACAAACATGAAGAAGAAGAAAGCGACGATGAGACTGTACCTGAAGAGGAGGAAGAGACAGAAGACGAAAGCATGACTCTTGACGACGAATCTGATTACGATGGTGATGACGACGATTAGAAGTTAAAAAATTGTATTTTGTTTTTCTTTTTAAATATATATAAATCTGTTTTCTAAAGTTAATTGTGTGAATTACATTTTTTACTACTATGTATTGGTTGAAATACTGCGACCATGGACGCAGACTTAATAAATACAATGCGACCAAGGTCGCAGTTGCTGGTCTTTAGTCTTAATCAACAACAACACTGCTACCTTGGTCGCAGTTTCTGACCGTAGTCTTAATAAAATAAACTGCGACCTTGATCGCAGTTGTTGGTGTTTAGTTTTAATAAAATACACAACGACCTTGGTCGCAGTTGCTGGTCTTTACTCTTAATCAACAACATCACTGTGACCTTGGTCGCAGTTGGTGGTCTTTATAAATAATCAACAACAACACTGCGACCTTGGTCGCAGTTGATGGCCGCAGTCTTAAAAAAATAATCTGCAATCTTGGTCGCAGTTGCTGGTCTTTAGTCTTAATCAACAACAACACTGTGACGAGGTAACACGTCACCGCAGCAGTTGCTTAGTCGCAGCTTTTGGTCGCAATGTCGACGCTGGTCGCAGTTGTTTCTGTTAGCACTGTAGTCTTATGCGACCTTGGTCGCAGTGTCGTCTCTGGTCCAAGTTGTTTTGTTTGCAATGCATGACTGCGACCAAAGGTCGTAGTTTATTAAAAAACAAATATGCTTTTTATTTATGTCCAGGCATTTATCTCCAGGCATGTGAAAATGATACAAAACGATCTCTTATACAATAAGATTGAGTGTTACAATATAGCAGTACAAAGAAGAGTAAACATCAAAAAGAGCCATTGTTGACTAAGAGCAGTGGTGTTATTGAGGTCTTTTTATTTATGTCCAGGCATTTATCTCCAGGCATGTGAAAATGATACAAAACGCTCTCTTATACAATAAGATTGAGTGTTACAATATAGCAGTACAAAGAAGACTTAACATCAAAAGAACCAAGAAGACTAAACATCAAAAGAGCCCTTGTTGAATAAGAGCAGTGGTGTTATTGACGTCCCCGTGTATTAAAAAACTGTGGACGTCGAAGACCATGACTTCTTCCCTTGTGGACGAACATCGATAAAGTTCACCGGCCAAAATATTCTCCCAGAGGCCCAGCGAACCTGAAAAAGGACAATCAAGCTCTGGGTCATCTTCGTGCATAGCGTCATCTTCATCCATGGAGGCAGGCCCCTGTTAGAGACTCTGAAGAAGGCGGAAATTCTCAGAGCAATTGCTCTCAAATGAACACAGTCTAATTATGGGCTGTTAAAGGGAGAGGGTGAGCCCTATTTATACGCAGCCCATAATAACCTTAATTAATGGTTCATTAATCAGAACCGTCGGCCTTAATGGTCTCCAACCGCCAGCGCCGGATTGGCATTAAAAGACATTAACGCCTAAACCCAATGAAGAGCCGACGCGTGGAAAACAGCTTCGGGAAACAATGAATGGTGCGGGTTCGTCAACGTAGACTTGACGTTAAAAAGATCTCATAAAATCTTTATGACAGGTCGCGTCTCACGGAGTGACTCCAAGTCGCATCAGACAACAGACAACTTTTCACTTTTCATTTTTCATTTAGATTCAAAAAAATTGACTTAATCCAAAACAACACTTAATAAAACAACAACACGGCGACCTTGGTCGCAGTTGCTGGCGGCAGTCTTAAACCAAAACAGCAGTGTCGACCTTGGTCGCTATGCATGTTAATCTAAAGGAAAACACTTACTTAATGTACTGCGACCAAAGTCGCAGTCCATGTAATGCAACCTTAGATTGCAGTTGCTGGCAATATTTATCAATAACAACACTGCGACCTTGGTCGCAGTTGATGGCCGCAGTCTTAAAAAAATAATCTGCAATCTTGGTCGCTATTGCTGTTCTTTAGTCTTAATCAACCAACAACACTGCGACGAGGTGACACGTCACCGCAGCACTTGCTTAGTCGCAGTCTTTGGTCGCAGTGTCGACCCTGGTCACAGTAGTTACTGTTTGAAATGTATCTTATGCGACCTTGGTCGCAGAGTCAACTATGGTCATAGTTGTTTTGTTTGCAATGCATGGCTGCGACCAAGTTCGAAGTTTATTAAAAAAAACAAATATGATTTTTATTTATGTCCAGGCATTTATCTCCAACATGTGAAAATGATACAAAACGATCTCTTATACAATAAGATTTGAGTGTTACAATATAGCAGTACAAAGAAGAGTAAACATCAAAAAGATCCCTTGTTGACTAAGAGCAGTGGTGTTATTGAGGTCTTTTTATTTATGTCCAGACATTTATCTCCAGGCATGTGAAAATGATACAAAACGCTCTGTTATACAATAAGATTGAGTGTTACAATATAGCAGTACAAAGAAGACTAAACATCAAAAGAGCCAAGAAGACTAAACATAAAAAGAGCCCTTGTTGACTAAGAGCAATCTTCTCCTTGAGGTCTGGTGGCAGCAGAATCCTCCGATTCCACCTGACCCTCCATAGTGGCGGGATACGATCTTTCGTTAATGAACATCTCTTCACCAGAAGGTTATCCAGTGAGCATGGAGTTTCCTCGATGTCACTTCTGGGGTAAGAGAGGAGGTCGTGAGACCTCACAAGGTATGCTACCCACCACTATATCCACCACATCCCCCGCCGCCATACCCACTCTGACCATGCCATGCCAGCAAGCTTGACTGGTGCATCAAGTCAGAGCAGATCTCAGTGAGGCTTAAGTCCTCGTCAGGGATCATGACTTCTTCCCTTGTGAACGACGAGGACCATGACTTCTTCCCTTGTGGACGATGACGTCTATGACTTCTTCCCTTGTGGACGAACATCGATCAAGTTCGTCCATAGGCTCATCTTCATCTATGGAGGCAGGCCCCTGTTAGAGACTTTGAAGAAGGCGGAAATTCTCAGAGCAATTGCTCTCGAATGATGACAGTCTAATTATGGGCTGTTAAAGGGAGAGGGTGAGACCTATTTATAGGCAGCCCATAATACCATAATTAATGGTTCATTAATCAGAATCGTCGGCATTAATGGTCTCCAACCGCCAACGCCGGTTTGGCATTAAAACACATTAACGCCTAAACCCAATGAAGAGACGACGCGTGGACAACCGCTTCGGGAAACAACGAATGGTGCGGGTTTGTCAACGTAGACTTGACGTTAAAAGATCTCATAAAATCTTTATGACAGGTCGCGTCTCACGGAGTGACTCCAAGTCGCATCAGACAACAGACAACTTTTCATTTTTCATTTAGATTCAAAAAATGACTTAATGTAATGCAACCCTAGATTGCAGTTGCTGGCCATCTTTATCAATAACAAAACTGCGACCTTGGTCGCATTTAACCATGTACACTGCGACCAAAGACTTTGACTAAGGTCGCAGTTTAAATGTACAATGCGACCAAAGATTCTGACTACATTATATACAAAAAAATTAATTACTTAACGTACTGCGACCAAAGTCGCAGTCCATGTAATGCAACCCTAGATTGAAGTTGCTGGCCATCTTTATCAATAACAACACTGCGACCTTGGTCCCAATTAACCATGTACACTGCGACCAAAGTCTTTGACTAAGGTCGCAGTTTAAATGTACAATGCGACCAAAGACTCTGACTACATTATATACAAAAAAATTAAACTATAAAGTAGAATTTTATTGTAGGCTGAAAACATTGATCTGAAAAGATTATATATTTTCAAAAAAAATTTATCCCAGGCTGAAAAGGAGAAACTAGATCTTTCAAAAAAGAGGTAAAGAAAATAGGGCGAAAAGTAATTTATATCCTATAAAGAGCGGCAAAATAAAAGGGGGGGAAAATAATAATAAACAATAAGGAAAAGTTATCGAAATGGGTATTTGGTAATTTAACTTCTTCCTAAAAGCGGGCCGCAACTCAGTGAGGTAACAAATTGAGCCACGTCACCGCAGGCTGAGAGAGTACTCTCAGCCCGCGGGCTGATTTACATTTCTCTCTCTCTCTCTCTCTCTATATATATATATATATATATATATACACACATACACACACACACACACCTATACCTATATATATATATATATGTACCTATATATATATATATATATATATATATATATATATATATATATATATATATACACACACACACCTATACCTATATATATATATATATATATATATATATATATATATATATATATACCAATTTATATACCTATATATATGTATATATACCTATATATACCTATAAATATACTATATATATATACCTATATATACCTATATATATATATATATATATATATATATATATATATATATATATATATATATATATATATATATATATATATATGTATATGTATAGGTATATATATATATGTATAGGTATATAGGTATGTATATATCTATACATATCTATATACCTATACATATATATATATACCTATACATATACATATATATATATATATATATATATATATATATATATATATATATATATATATATATATATATATATATATATGTATGTATGTATGTATGTATGTATGTATGTATATATATATATGTATGTATGTATAGGTATATAGATATGTATAGATATATACATATATATATATAGAGAAAAATGTATATCAGCTCGCGGGCTGAGAGTACTCTCTCAGCCTGCGGTGACGTGGCTCGATTTGTCACCTCACTGACTTGCGGCCCGCTTTTAGGGAGAAGTTAAATTACCAAATACCCCTTATGATAACTTTTCCTTATTGTTTATTATTATTTTTCCCCCCGTTTATTTTGCCGCTCTTTATAGGATATAAATTACTTTTCGCCTTATTTCTTTACCTCTTTTTTGTAAGATCTAGTTTCTCCTTTTCAGCGTGGGATAAAAATTTTTTTGAAAATATAAAATCTTTTCAGATCAATCTTTTCAGCCTGCGATAAAATTCTACTTTATAGTTTTTTTTTTATATATAATGTAGTCAGAGTCTTTGGTCGCATTGTACATTTAAACTGCGACCTTAGTCAAAGTCTTTGGTCGCAGTGTACATGGTGAAATGCGACCAAGGTCGCAGTGTTGTTATTGATAAAGATGGCCAGCAACTGCAATCTAGGGTTGCATTATATGGACTGCGACTTTGGTCGCAGTACGTTAAGTAATTATTTTTTTTGAATATAATGTAGTCAGAGTCTTTGGTCGCATTGTACATTTAAACTGCGACCTTAGCCAAAGTCTTTTGTCGCAGTGTACATGGTTAAATGCGACTAAGGTCGCAGTGTTGTTATTGATAAAGATGGCCAGCAACTGCAATCTAGGGTTGCATTACGTGGACTGCGACTTTGGTCGCAGTACGTTAAGTAAGTGTTATTTTATTAAGTGTTGTTTTTTGGATTAAGTCGTTTTTTGAATCTAAATGAAAAATGAAAAGTTGTCTGTTGTCTGATGCGACTTGGAGTCAGTCCGTGAGACGCGACCTGTCATAAAGATTTTATGAGATCTTTTAACGTCAAGTCTATGTTGACGAACCCCGCACCATTCGTTGTTTCCCGAAGCGGTTGTCTACGCGTCGGTTCTTCATTGGGTTTAGGCGTTAATGTCTTTTAATGCCAAACCGGCGCTGGCGGTTGGAGACCATTAATGCCGACGATTCTGATTAATGAACCATTAATTATGGTTATTATGGGCTGCCTATAAATAGGGCTCACGCTCTCCCTTTAACAGTCCATAATTAGACTGTTTTCTTTCGAGAGCAATTGCTCTGAGAATTTCCGTCTTCTTCAGAGTCTCTAACAGGGGCCTGCCTCCATGGATGAAGATGACCCTATTGACGAACTTGATCGATGTTCGTCCACAAGGGAAGAAGTCATAGACCTCATCGTCCACAAGGGAAGAAGTCATGGTCCTCGTCGTTCACAAGGGAAGAAGTCACGATCCCTGACGAGGACTTAATCCTCACCGAGATCTGCTCTGACTTGATGCACCAGTCAAGCTTGCTGGTAACGGATGGTCAGAGTGGGTATGGCGGCGGGGGATGTGGTGGATATAGTGGTGGGTAGCATACCTTGTGAGGTCTCACTCTCCCTCTCTTACCCCAGAAGTCACATCGAGGAAACTTTATGCTCACTGGATAACCTTCTGGTGAAGAGATGTTCATAAACGAAAGATTCTGCTGCCACCAGACCTCCAGGAGAAGATTGCTCTTAGTAGTCAACAAGGGCTCTTCTTGGCTCTTTTGATGTTTTGTCTTCTTGGCTACTTTGATGTTTAGTCTTCTTTGTAACACTCAATCTTATTGATTCTGCTGCCACCAGACCTCAAGAAGAAGATTGCTCTTAGTCAACAAGGGATTTTTTGATGTTTAGTCTTCTTGGCTACTTTGATGTTTAGTCTTCTTTGTAACACTCAATCTTATTGATTCTGCTGCCACCAGACCTCAAGAAGAAGATTGCTCTTAGTCAACAAGGGATTTTTTTGATGTTTAGTCTTCTTTTGTACTGCTGTATTTGTAACACTCAATCTTATTGTATAAGAGATCGTTTTGTATCATTTGCACATGCCTGGAGATAAATGCCTGGACATAAATAAAAAGCATATTTGTTTTTTTTAATAAACTACGAACTTTTTCGCAGCCATGCATTGCAAACAAACAACTATGACCATAGATGACACTGCGACCAAGGTCGCATAAGATACATTGCAAACAGTAACTACTGCGACCAGGGTCGACGCTGTGACCAAAGTCTGCGACTAAGCAACTGCTGCGGTGACGTGTCACCTCGTCGCAGTGTTGTTGTTGATTAAGACTAAAGACCAGCAATAGCGACCAAGATTGCAGATTATTTTTTTAAGACTGCGGCCATCAACTGCGACCAATGTCGCAGTGTTGTTGTTGATTATTTATAAAGACCACCAACTGCGACCAAGGTGTGATGTTGTTGATTAAGAGTAAAGACCAGCAACTGCGACCAAGGTCGCTGTGTATTTTATTAAGACTAAACACCAACAACTGCGATCAAGGTCGCAGTTTATTTTATTAAGACTACGGTCGTTTATTTTATTAAGACTACGGTCAGAAACTGCGACCAAGGTAGCAGTGTTGTTGTTGATTAAGACTAAAGTCCAGCAACTGCGACCAAGGTCGCAGTGTATTTATTAAGTCTGCGTCCAGCAACTGCAACCAATGTCGCAACCTTTCATTTTAAAAATTTATAAGGGTGAAGTAATATAATTATTAACTGCGACCAAGGTCGCAGTATATTCATTTAGCGTAAAATATTTAAAATGAAGGTTTGTAACAATTGTACAGCATTTTCAACCAAAACATAGTAGTAAAAATGTAATTCACACAATTAACTTTAGAAAACAGATTTATATATATTAAAAAAAAAAAACAAAATACAATTTTTTTAAACTTCTAATCCTCGTCATCACCATCGTAATGAGAATATTTTTTTAAACTTCTAATCCTCGTCATCACCATCGTAATGAGAAAGAAGTTTGCGACTTTGGTCGCAGTACTGAAGGAGGTCGCATTGCTATACGATAGCATGTTTCCTCCGGTATTCTTTATTCTGTATTAAGTATGCGATCATGGAATATTTTTTTACTTTTCAATGCTAGAAGTCGCTGTCGTCATATAAAAGGGGTATTTTTGTCAATTTGTTTCACGATTGTTTAGGCGGGGTTTTTTTGATTTTTTTGGCGCCCACACTCTGCGACCGATGTGTGGCATATATTCAGCCACGTCCCGCAGGCTGAGAAACTCTCTCAGCCCCCAGGCTGAGGTACAGTAAGCCCATATATATATATGTATATATATATATATATATATATATACATATATATACGTATAGATATATATATATATATATATATATATATATATATATATATATTATATATATATATATATATATATATTATACGTATATATATATATATATATATATATATATATATATATATATATATATATATATATATATATATATATATATATATATATATACGTATATATATATATATATACGTATATATATATATATATATAATATATATACGTATATATATATATATATACGTATATATATATATATATACGTATATATATATATATATATATATATATATATATATATATATATATCTATATATATGTATACATATCTATATACCTATATATATATATATATATGAATACATATATATATACATACCTATATATATATATATATATATATATATATATACATACTATATATATATGTATACATATATACATACCTATATATATATGTATACATATATACATACCTATATATATATGTATACATATATACATACCTATATATATATGTATACATATATACATACCTATATATATATGTATACATATATATATACCTATATATATATAGGTATATATATATATATACCTATATATATATATAGGGGTTACTGTACCTCTGCCTGCAGGCTGAGAGAGTTTCTCAGCCGGCGGGACGTGGCTGAATATATGCCACACATCGGTCGCAGTGTGTTGGCGCCAAAAAAATCAAAAAAAACCCGCCTAAACAATCGTGAAACAAATTGACAAAAATACCCCTTTTTTAATTCTAAAGTGGAATAAAGTCATGAACAAACAAAACTTCAGTTGAATATATCTACAGTTATAAAATTCGTAATTTTAATACATCGAAAAATATAATTAAAAAAAATTGGATCAATATAATGTAAAATAAGCAGAAGCATTGAAAATTTAAAAAACATGCCATGGTCGCAGACTTAATACAATATAACAACTGCGACACAGTCGCAGTCACTAGTCGCACTCATAGTATAACAAAACATTTTTATGCGACCTAATACAATATAATTTCAATTTTATATGACAACTGCGACACAGTCGCAATCACTAGTCGCAGTCATTGTATAACAAAACTTCTTTATATAACGTCTGCGACCCTAGTCGCATTCTATCGTACAACAATGCGACTGCGACCAAAGTCGCAATCTTCTTTCCCATGCCATATGTAAAAGATTTTTAATATGCGACTAGGGTGGATTAGCCATGCGACCCTGAGATTAATTCGCGTATATCAAATCTTATAAAAATTACTATATTAATTACACTGAATTAAATGAAGTAATTAATATTCTTTCTACCTTGATACAACAACAGTCTAGAAAAAAGAGGTGCACTAATATTAATCTCGAGAAAGAAAAGATGTGCACCATACGTAATCTAAAGATATAGGTAAACAATTCTATAAAAAGTTAATTTGTACTTCATGTATTAAACCTCTGGAAAAAAAAGAACTCTTCGGATTCTCCCGCAATAAATCTTCAATTAAATATTTAATTTTTTTTTACCACTTCTTACCATACTCAATCGTCACCTGTAACAATTATTATTACTATTCATGTTCTTCCACAATATTGACCTTTATATAATGCTTGTTACTAATATATTATCTCATACCTAAAAACTATATTTTTGCTCTTCCTTTTCTTATTGATTTAGAAAAAACTTCCAAAAAAAAAATTCATTCTTGAATCATGTCTTCCCCATCTTCTTCCTCTGAACACTTAGATTTCAACTTCAATCGTTCCCCCACCGGTCCTTTGTCTTCAGGATATTCTAGTGAATCTGATACCAGTCTGGACTTCACTCCTTTTGACTATCTCACTACATCAAATAATGTATTAACTGATCCTCCTATTCATGATGATAATGAAGTTTTCATGTGGGTTAGTGAAGAAGACATTATTCCTCTGCCACTTGACGGAGACATGCTTGATGAAAGCATGTTCTCTGATGCTGTAGGCTCGCTTCCTAGCAACGGGTCAGACGAAGAGCTTGATAGAGACGATCCATTCTGGGAGTTCATCGGTGAAACAAAAAAAACCTCAAAAACAGGAAGATGATGAGGAAATAAGTGATGAAGAGGAAGAGCAGAAGAATGAAGACGATGAATCTGCTTATGATGGTGATAATGACGAGGATTAGGATTTCCTGATCTTCTGATATTCAATTATATTTTGTCTTCTTTTAAAAGCTTTTAATTCTATTTTTTTGTAAGGTCTCTTTCTCACTATATTAACTTATAAGCTCTTTTAATTACATATCCAAACTGCGACTGCTGCTCTTAAACACTGCGACCATAGTCGCAGTCCTACTACGGATGCAATAATTAAAAATAATTCATATGTTATAGGCGGCTGAGATAAAAGATACGGTGAACTGCGACTATAGAATCAGTCCTTATTCAGACAACAGTCAAAAATAAAGAACAAAAAGAATATAAAATAATACGTAAACTGTGATTATACTATCGCTCTCGTTAAATACTGCGACCATAGTCGCGGTACT